>CAUYQG010025898.1:0-23885 GCA_963574415.1 Tarsius wallacei
AATATCCAGAACTGGTAAATTCATAGAGACAGAAAGTAGAATGGTTTTTGCCAGGGTATAGGGGAAGGGTTTAATGAAGAGTGACTGCTTAAAGAATACCTTTTCTTAAAAAGGGATAATAAAATGGTTTGGAATTTAAAATAGGTGGTGATTGCACAGAATTGTGAATGTCCTAAATTCTATTGAAATGTACATGTTAAAATGTACAGGTTAAAAGTTTTATGTTTTGCTAATTTCATCTTAATAAAAATAAATGATATACAAATGTGACCAAAACAGTGTATAATTTTTCTGAGATAAGCTGTTTTTCATTCAGCATAGTTTCCTTGAGATTCATCTAAGCCATCTGCCTTCTATGTCTTCAGAAAAACTGATGATATGGCCAAGGCCAAGCACAAATCCAGCTAGCATGTCGGTGGCATTATTTACCCATGTTAACGTTGTTCCATTCATGTTTATGTGCATTTCTAACAGGTGTGATGCCTCGCCTCTTACCTGTCCTATCATCTAGGCTACATTTCTCCCTCTTGTTCCCAAGGTGAAACTCTTTACTGAATGTAATGAGTATCTGTGTGAGTTATTATTACTGCTGTAACAACCTTCCACAAATTTAGAGGCTTAAAGTAACAGAAGTTTATCTTACAGTTGTGGGGATCAGAAATGTGAAGTGGACTTCATTTAACTAAAATCAAGATGTCAGCAGGGCTGCATTCCCTTTGGAGATAGAATATGTCTCCTCGTCTCCTTGCCTTTCTAGTTTTTAGAGACTGTCAGCGTTCTTTGACTAGTGGCTCCACTATCTTCAAACCATATCACTCCTATCCTCACTTGCATCATCACAACCCTTCTCTCTCTGACCCTAATTCTACCCCCTTTCCTTTTATAAGATTGATTACATTGGACCAGCCTAGATATTTCAGAATTCAAATCCCATCTCAAGGTCCTTGATTCAATCACATCTGCAAAGTCCCTTTTTGCTATGTAAATCTACATATTCACAAATTTGAGGATTAGGATGTGAACATATTTGATGGGTCATTATTCAGCTTATCACAATATTTTTGGCTGAAATTCAGACATGTTGGTTCAACATATTTTCCCTGACTTACCAGCCTATTGAGCCTTTTAAGGATTGTCAATCTCATCTATTAATTTAACTGCAATGCAGTGGACGAAGTGAATGGAAAGAGCCACAGTAAACTGTTTTTGCCAATGATGCTGTAGAAAGACTGGTAACATACAGATTGAATTTTTTAGAGTCACAATTTTTATTAAAGCCCCCTCTTACTTGTTGCTATTCACACACTCTGCCAGTTTTGGGGCCATACTTGGGATATTTTATAGACTCGATATGCATTGATCAATTATTCTTTCTTACATCTCTTCACTGAGGTATTATTTCAGTGGTTTGTATTCTCTCACAGTAAAAGCATAGTAATAATTTATGTGGATAAATAAAACAAACTGGTACTTAGATATCCATTTGACCTATATTATGACCACTTGTTTCAGAGACAACATCTCAGAAAATCTAAGCAGTTACTCTAAATATATGCAAAATACAAAGGCCAGCAATGTATTTAATATAGTTTAATGTATTCACTGTATAATTAGTGTATAAAAACAAGACACAAATATACACATATGTGCACATATAAAATAAATATTACATATAATGTGAAATATTACATATATATGTTCCCATCCTAAAATGTGAAAGCATGTCCAAATGAGAGCATTTTTAAAAATTCTTGCCATACTGGGTCTTCAAAGGAAATTTCTCATTACCAAACTAAAATTGATTCTTAGTATATAAAATGAAATTTCTTTTCAGGATTTTAGGCTCAAAATCCCACTAGTACCTATGGCAATTACTAGGTATAAATGTAAAAAAACATACAAAATCCCACCATATCTTCTGGGCCAGTTGGCAACAATAAGAGTACTGGGACATTTATTCCTTCAGTCTGAGATTTCACAGGACCAAAGGAATATTCTATCTTAAATGCTACCTACTAGGCTTATGACATATTCCCATTTAATAAACATGTCTTTTGGTTATTTATTGAATATGTTGACTGAGGGGCCAAGGGCAGGCACTACATCAGGAAAGCCCCTTTAGGATACTCTTGGCAGATAGATCTTCAATCTTTGGACACTTCCTATAACCGCTTTAATGTTTTTCAAGCTAGCATCTACCTTTCCCCTCCCTCCCTTCCTATCCCATGCTATCTACTTTGATGATCATGCCTTTTGCTTATATTTACATATATTTCTGGTTGGACTGTTTTGATATGAGGGAGTTACTGAGGATTTTTTCTTTAAACTTCAGTTTTATTCTGTGTCACTAAGTACAAATGACAGAAATCTTTTTAACAGATGATGGACCCCATTAATATTTTATAATACCTTTACTGCAGTCTGTAGCAACTGTGGATTTGCCTTATCTTACCTTTTCTCTATATGCAAGTCACATTACTTATTTTTAATCAAATGATATATATTGATAGTTCATTGTTTTTGTGTTTTTCTTTGTTTCCATTTGTCTCTCTAAGCTGTGAGCTGAGAGGGTTGAGAGCCAGACTTTGAAATGAGTCAGCTATGTAGAGCCCAGACACTGAAAGAGGTTTCCGTAGCAACGAAAGATGTGTGGGAAAGCCTTATGCACACTATAGCTTAGGAAGCAGGATTTACTGGCTGAGACCCAAAGCTTCCCCTTGGCCTGGAGTTATTTTCTTAGCACAGGGATACTTGGTTTATGCTAGTTTTAGCTAACAAACATGGTAAAACATCTTCTCAAGGTAAACTTTGCATTTTAAGGAAATACATTAAGCACTGATATGGAACACATAGCATTTCAAAAATAACCATAAAATCAATAAAGCATTATCAACCAAAGGAAGCAAGCTTGAGTCAATGGTAAATAGCACAGGTATTTTGTTGATCTCATCACAAACACATCCACTGTAGCAATGAATTCAATCCGTCAAATGTCGTGCCTTCACCCTTGCCTATAAAGTCTTCCTTAAAAATATAGAAAATACCTGATACTTAGCAGGCTTCCTAGAAGAGACTTCATTTTTTAAGCAATCAATTTCTATTTGATCTGTGGTTAGTTAATTTGATTGGTTAAAAATGGTACTAAGCAAACCAAGACTTCAGTTCTGATCCCCTGTTTCTCTCTACCCTAAGTAGTTGTATTGTGATGTAAGTATCAGGCAGAAGTGAAAGAATTAGTGTATTGCCTCACCCACTACTGACGAAGCAACTCCAACAGCATTTTGGAAAACTCTTTCTTCTATAATACAGAAAACATATATTGCCTGAAATTTTGAAAACCAATAGCGTGAAGTCCATGTGATCTAAGAAATATTGCAACTGGACCACGAGTGTGACTGCAAACAAATTCTACAATATGAAATTTTGAAAAATACTGTATCTCAAACTAGAGCTTATCACAATAATTCGCTACGTCGGGGTTATCCTCCCATAATCTTTGGGGCTGTATTAAGAATGTGACGTAATAAGACCCATTTCTTTCTCTTCACTTCTTGCAATGTCTTTAAGACTCATCTGCCCTCTACACTGTTGTTACCAATCTGCTGAAAGCTCACAATAAGCATTTTCTCCCCTACAGAATCTTTTTTTTTATGTCTAAAGTGAGCTAATAATTTTTAGCTGAGAACTACCTCAAATGTATGGTTATGATATTAAAACATTGGATGGTCTTTTAAAAGTAACTATTATCAAAAACTATATGGGGATGCAAACAATCTAGTGGCAATGTTTTGTAATTTCAAGATATTGCATGGTTCTACACTCAGCTCCACATTTATAGGATGTCAGAACAAGAATTGCTTTAGTGATCAAGTAGTCCAGCCCCCTCATTTTACAGATGGTAAAAGTCTTCTATTGACTGGTGGTTATTTCTCCTTAAATTCAATAATGAAAGATCTGAATATGTTTTAAATTTGAAATATATTATATATTTTTCAACTCCCTGCAAATATATATATATATATATTTTTTAATGTCAAATTACATTTGGTTAACATGACTGTTTTTTCTTCAAATATTTTACATATCTGTGTTATAACCTGAAAACTTGTGTCCACCCCCAAATAATTCATATGTTTAAAGCAAATCCCCAGTGCAATAGTATTAAGAGGTGAGGCTTTTAGATGGTGATGAAGTCATAAGGGCTGTGACTTCATAAAACAGGCTTAGCTTCCTTCGTTAGAGAGGCACTTCCTAGTCTCTAGAACTGTGAGTAACAAGTTTCCATTGCTTATAAATTACACATTCTAAGGTATTTTGCTATAGTGGCCTGAATAGACTAAGATAATCTGTAAGCTATTTATTGGAATAGAAAATAAAATGTAGTCTTTTGTGTCTAGGTTCTATAACTTTTCTGAGACAACTGAGATGGTGTTCCCTCTTTGATTTTAATAAAGAGGAAAATCTTAAAAATGCCTAATATAATCCAGACCACTATGTAAATGTATATATGTACATATGCTAAGCATATAAGTGACATGCTGCCTTTTATTTCTGTATCACTATAACAATATTAAAAGCACAGCTATAGACCTTGCAAGCTTACTTCATTCAAAACAAATAGTATCTTATGGCTTAAATGAGATGATGTTTTTATTGACCATCTTTTATTAGACAGGCTCTGAATCGAAATTATGCATGTTTTAAAAAATTTCCACATAGGTGTACCGATTTGTCTATTCTGTCTGCTTTTCATCTTGGTAGTACTAAGGGAGTAAAATTTACCCCAAACATACTGACCAGTCTGTTGAATAATTATTATGCTTTAACAAGTATACAGTACATATTTTGCATTTATTAAATTCTTTTTTTTTTTTTTGAGTTGGAGTCTCACTCTGTCACCCAGACTGGAGTGCAGTGGCTGCTCCCGACCACCGCAGCCTCGACCTGTTGGGCTGGCGATCCTTCCACCTCAGCCTTCCAAGTAGCTGGAACTACAGGCGCGCGCTACCACGCCCGGCTAATTTTTTGATTTATTGTAGAGATGAGGTCTCGCCAAGTTGCCCAGGCAGGTCTCGAACCTGCGGGCTCAGGCATTCCACTCACCTCAGCCTCCCAAGGTGCGGGATTACAGGCTGAGCCACTGAGCCCGGCTTAAATTCTTGTTAAATGAATGGGTGAATGAACGAATGAATAATAAACTCAACTGGTTTTTACCAGTCTCTCTCACAGATCCTTTCCCTAAATTGTGAGTATTAACAAATGCACTATATTATGGTTTCAAATTTCACATATACTTCCAATTTTATCTTTTCATTTGAGGCCCAGTTCTAATAGCTCTGCCTGAATACTAGACATGTCTTCTTGAATTGTGACTTCTTTGTCCTCAAACCAATTATGCCCATAAGTGAACTCCCTTTCCCACAGCTACCATCTCCAATAAAATTCATTTATCTTCCAAATATCTTTATCCCTGTCAATAATACTTTTATTCTCTTAAGCTAGGCAGACTTAAAACTTTGGATCATATTGGGCAATTTCTACTTATGTGGTTACCATTCCAATTAGTTATAGATCCTATTCATTTCCTTTCAAAATAACTCTCATGCCCATCTCTTTATACTCATTCCCAAGTTTTTATCTTCATATCTTTAGATCACCACATCACCCTTTTAGCCAAGCTCCCAGATTGCAAGTTCCCCTTTACCCCCAAATTATCTCTATTGCAGTCCCTCTCACTATCTCCTACAGCATTTATAATTTGTACCTCTCAGTTTAGCCTGAATTACATAGTTTTACCATGGTCCTCACTGCTGCATATAAGTTTATTTTCCTGATACATTGCAAATGCCTCAGAGGCATGAATAACTTAAACTGCTCTGTATTTTGTACAACCCTGAATACAGAGTAGCCACTCAAAAACTTAAGTGACATATGAGTAAAAAGAAAATGAAAGTAGGGTGACAGGAAACAGACAAGAAAAAGATACAATAAACAGGACATGAAAGGGAGTTTCAAAATTACCCTTAGAGAAGTGATAGCTACCAATCCTCTCCCACCCTGCCCCATTCCACTTACCCTAGCAAAGCAAGTAAAATGCCTCTGTCCTTTATTTTAATCATCATTCTTTTGGTTTGTCTGAATAATCCAAAAGGCAAATAACAATGGCAGAGGTGAGCTGTTAGCCTTAGCATCAAAATAGGACCATGAGAGAGCTGATGTTTTGGCTGGAATACTGAATTTTGAGATGATTTGGAGAAGCATTAGGGAATAAAGCAGACTTCTTTGCTAAAAATACAATAAAGTCTCTAATTTATCTTGCAGGGATGACCACCAAAAGCTTTTTGGAATTCTACGTTTCTAGTTTCTCACAGAAAATTTCAAATAACAATTCCTTGTGCTTGTGCTATGGTCTACATAGTTATGCCCTCCTCAATTCATATGTTAGTATCTAAAATTTCCAATGCAATAGTAGTAAGCGTTAAGGCCTTTGGGACGTGATTAGGTCATGAAGTCAGAGCCCTTGCAAATGAGATTAGTACCCTTATAATAGAGACTAAAGGTCACTGGTGACAAGATGGCAATGGATCTGGTCAGAGTGTGAGAGTGGCTGTATGGGTGTGTGTGCATAAGGACTAATCTGTGTCCATTTCTGTGTGCAAGTGGGTGAGCAAATGTCCAACTGAGAGGAGACACGGGATCAAGTGCCTGAGGCCCCCCTGCAGAAACAGCTGCAATCTGCCACTGCTCTGAATTCAGCACCCGCTGTGTGCAGAAGGATCCACAATTCCCAGGGCATATCTTGAGAAAAGGCAGAAAAGATCAGTAGCCTCTGGCCCACAGCACCACCTGCAGCAACAGGCCGGGCACTGGCAGCAGGGATCATGAAGAAAGAGCAGGGAGGAAATCTGGAGCTAGCCCCACCAGAGGAGAAAACACAGACCATGGCCATTTTCTCTGTCCTGAGACTGGGCAGAGACTGGCTTTAACTCACCCAATTCTGAGCAGCCTGTATCCTGAGACTGAGGGGTGATCTCTCTGTCCCTCTTAGATCACCTATCATTTGCCCAGAAAGGATACTCCAAGTGCACGATATCAGAAAGCCAGAGACCCCACTCCCACACTGGACCAAACACAGATGCATGCAATTGGAGCAGGAGGCCTAGCAGCAGATGAGTTAGGAGCTTTCCCTGGGTGGAACTGCTAGAGTATTGCTGAACCCACCACCACAGGCTGAACACTGGTAGTGAGGGCCACAGAGGGAGTGCAGCGAGGAAGCCTGAAAGAGAGTCCTGAGGCAGCAACAAGGAGAGGTCACTATGAGCCTGGACTGCACTCCAGAGCCTTGGTACTGGGCCCCGAGATCCGGAAACTGTGGTAACTGCTGGGGAGGGAGCTAACGACCCTATTTGTGGTAGGATCAGCAGCCGACAGAGAAATCCAGCAGACTCTGCATGGGCAGAGACGTGCTCCAGGGCAGCCTCTGCAGAACCAACAGAACTGCATCTTGAGACCAGGCACTGATCTCTGTGTTGTGTTGGGGCTGCTCTTTGCAACCTCAGAGAACATTGCTTTCAGTGCACAAGCCCTGGTATGTAACAGTGGATGTGGAAGCCCAGATGACCCACCCTCTGTCCTGAGCCATCTGCTGGGTAATAGCCACTGACAACAGAACTGACTGAGAAGGAGGCTGGTGAGTGCCTAGCTGACTTACCCCCACAGCTAGCAATAAGTGAAAGAGATCAGGAGGGCAGGGCAGAGACTGGAGGCCCCATTCCCCCACCATGAACTGGATGTCCTCTGAGCTATCACCAAGCAGGTAGAGGAAGGAAGGGAATGAGATCCTGGGAGATGCTGTGTCAAGTTATTTCAACCCACTTCCTTCACATAGGTGTGTGCCAGCTACCAACTGCAGGCAGCAGGGCATGAAGATTCTAACATCTTAAGTTCCAAGAGTAAAGAGGGAACCTGCAGTAACAGACCTGCAGTCGCAGAACCCATCAAGAGAGGTAGTCCTCCCTCTCAAAGAGACATGCTAAAGCTGAGAATACTTTATCAATTGTTTTTTTGGGGGGTGGGTGGGTATTGGTTTGTTTGTTTGATTATCTCATTTGGTTGCTTCAGTTGTTGGTTGGTTTCCTCTTTTCCTTCTTCCTTCTATTTCTCTCTCTTTGTTCTTTCTGTTTTACTTTCTTCTTTTTTTATCCTTTTTCCCTTTTCTTGTATTCTTCTTTTTCTATTTTTCTCCTTTTCCATTGTTCTCTCCTTCCTTCCTCTCTTTTGTCTCTGATACCATGTCTTGGACTCAGGGACTATGCAAGCATACCCACTGTAAGATCATATTGACTAGAGACAGAGAGCAAGTTCCAGCAGGCCCATTCACCAAATGGCAAACATTATGACCTGCCAATAGGTTCTGAATCCTTGCAGACCTCCCCCATCCCCTAGTAAGTGTTCAGAATTGCAGAGACAGCACAATGCCCCACACCAGCCCTACTTCATTATTGAACAAACCTGGAGCCATGGCTCAAGGAAGGACAAAAGGTAGAACAAATATCAGAAGTGACTGCTTCTCTATTTTCCACTGAGCATTGGAATTAAAGAGAAAGATAAGAGAACCACTATAAATGAAGAAAAAACAACTAAAAACTGCTGGTAACCCTTGGAGCTCAAGCAAAGAGTCAGTGCTTGAAAGAACAGCTACTAGGGCACAAACAATGGCTATATCTGAGAACGACAGTACCCAGAAGGTACTTACAGAGATCAGAGAATCACTGGATAGAATAAGTAAAACTCAAGAAATGCAAGAGCTAAAACCATGTTATGTGATGTCATCTATGAGAAACCCACAGCCAGCATACTGATAAACAGACAGAAATTGGAACCACTTCCCCTGTAAATCGGAACAATACAAGGATGCCCACTCTCACCCATTCTTTCCAACATAGTTTTGGAATTCCTAGCTAGAGCAATCAGATAAGAGAAGGAGATCAAGAATATCCAAATAGGAAAAGAGGAAGTCAAGCTATCCCTCTTTGCAGATGACATGATTCTATACCTTGGAAACCCAAGAGAATCTGTCAAAAACCTCCTTGCACTGATAAAGAACTTTGGCAAAGTCTCAGGGTATAAAATAAACATGCAAAAGACAGTCACATTTCTATACACCAGCAATAAACAAGCAGAAACCCAAATAAAAAACACAATCCCATTCACAAGAGTCACAGAAAAATGAGATATCTTGGCATCTTCCTAATGATAGATGTGAAAGATCTTTACAATGAAAATTACAAAACACTCCTCAAAGAAATCAAAGATGACACAAACAAATGGAAAAATATTCCATGCTTATGGATTGGAAGAATCAACATTGTTAAAATGTTCATCCTGCCCAAGGCAATCTATAGATTTTATGCAATACCCATTAAAATACCACCAGCATTCTTCTCAGACCTGGAAACAACAATACAGGAATTCATATGGAAAAACAAATGACCACGAATAACCAAAACAATCCTCAGCAAACAAACAAACAAAACAAAGCGAGAGGTATCTCATTCCCAGACTTTAAACCTTATTATAAAGCTACAATAATCAAAACAGATTCCAGAAGGAAACCCTGTTTCTCAATCAACTCATCTTCAACAAAACCTCCACCACCAACAACTGGGGAAAGGAGAACCAATTCAGTAAATGGTGCTGGGAAAACTAGCTGATCACATGAAGATGATTTAAATAGGATCCCTACCTATCACCATACACAAAATCAACTCTATATGTATCAAAGATCTAAGTGTGAAATTTCAAGCTATAAGAACATTAGAAAACACAGGAGACACCCTTATGGAAATTGGAACTGGCAACCAATTCCTGATGAAAACTCCAACTGCCCATGCCATAAGAGATAAGATAGACAAGTGGGACCTCAACAAACTGACAAGCTTCTGCCAAGCCAAAGAAACCAAAAAGAGAACAGGGAGACAGTCCACAGACTGGGAAAAAATATTTGCCAACTCTGTGTCTGACAAAGGCCTAATATTTAGGATCTACAAGGAACTTAAACATGCCAAAAAGAAAAAAAAAAACACAAACAGCCCCATTACAAAGTAGGCAAAAAATATGAATAGACACTTCTCAAAAGAAGACATATGAGCAGCCAACAGATACATGAAAAGATGCTCATCCTCACTAATCATCAAAGAAATGCAAATTAAACCACATTGAGATACCACCTAACTCCAATCAGGCTGGCCATCAACAATAACTCAAAACAAAAACATAAACAAAAAAACAAACAGATGCTGGAGAGGATATGGGGAAAAGGGAACACTTCTACACTGTTGGTGGGAGTATAAACTAATACAACATCTGTGGAAAGCAGTTTGGCGATTCCTAAGAGATCTAAAAATCGACCTTTCATAATACCCTGCAATCCCCTTACAGGGAATATACGGAGAGGAACTCAAATCACTCTATGAAAATGATACCTACACATGAATGTTTATTGCAGCATTGCAATAAGCATAGCAAAAACATGGAACTAGCCCTGCTGCTCAGTGAAAAAGTACTGGATAAAAAAATGTGGTACATATACACAATGGAATATTACACAGTCATAAACAAGGACAAAATTATGAACTTCACAGCGACTTGGATGGACTTAGAGTCTATAATACTGAGTGATCTATCACAGAAACAAAGAACTGAGTATCACCTATTCATTCTCACTCATAGGTGGACTTTGAACAATTATTGTAATAGTATAAGAAAAGGATTGGAAGTAGTGGGAAACTGCTGGGGGGTGGGGGAAGGGCAGGATTGGCAGTAGTGGGAATCTGCCAGGGGAGGGGGCACACCTCCTCAACAAGGGTACCTGCATAATGAACATTTGTATACCTAACCCTGAATTGTACCCCACATCTTTAAAATAAAAAATTAAAAATAAGTTAATAAATTAAAAAATTTTTTAAATACCAATCACTATAGCCACAAAAAAATGAAACACCTCGACATATCCCTAAACAAAGAAGTGAAAGATCTTTGCAACAGAAACCACAAAACATTGCTCAAAAAAATCAAAGATGACACAAACAAATAGAAAAATATTCGATGCTCATGATTTGGAAGAATCAACATTGTTAAGATGTCTATACTACCAAAGGCAATCTACAGATTCAGCTCAAATACCCATTAAATTGCCAACATCATTCTTCTCAGACCTAGAAACAACAAACAGAAATTCTTATGGAAACATAAATTACTACAAATAGCCAAAATAATCCTTAGCAAAAGAAAAAATGTGGGTGGTATCACACTTCCAGACTTTAAATTTATTATGAGGCTACAATAATCAAAACAGCCTGTTATTGGTACAAGAACAGGCATATAGACCAATGGAAAAGGAGTCATCAAAGAAATACAAATTAAAAGCACACTGAGATACCACCTAACTCCAGTCAAGAAGACTATCATCAATAACTAAAAAACAAAGCAAACAAAACATAAACGATGCTGGAGAGGATGCACGGAAAAGGGAACACAACTTCTACACTGTTGGTGGGAATGTAAACTAGTACAACCCCTGTGGAAAACAGTTTGGCAATGCCTAAAAATTCTAAAAATCAATCTTCCATATGACTCCGCAATTCCCCTAAAGGGAATATACCAAGAGGTATATATAGCATATATATATACACACATATAGCAAAAACATGGAACCAATCATGCTGCCCATCAAAAGAGGATTTTTTAAAATGTGGTACATATACATGATGGAATATTACACAGCCATAAAGAAGGGCAAAGTTATGAACTTCGCAGCAACTTGAATGGACTTAGAGTCTATAATACTGAGTGATCTATCGCAGAAACAAAGAACTGAGTATCACATATTCTCACTCATAAGCAGACCTTGAACAATTACCATAATACTATAAGAAAGGGATTGGCAGCCAGGCTCGATGGCTCAGCCTGTAATCCCAGCACTTTGGGAGGCCAAGGCTACTGGATTGCCTGAGCCCATGGGTTCAAGACCAGCCCGGGAAACTTGGTGAGACCTCATCTCTACAATAAATAAAAAATTAGTCAGGCATGGTGGTGTGCATCTGTAGTTCAGGCTTCTTGAAAGGCTGAGATAGAAATCTCGCTGGAGCCCAGCAGGTTGACGCTGAGGTAGCTGTGAGTGTGCCACTGCACTACAGCCTGGGTGACAGAGTGAGACTCCAACTCAAAAAAACGAAGAAAGAAAGAAAGAAAGAAAGAAAGGGATTGGCAGTAGTGGAAAACAGCCAGGGGAGGGAGGGGGCGGGATTGATAGTAGTGGGAAATTGAGGGGGGGCACACCTCATCAACAAGGGTGCCTGCATAATGAACATTTGTATACCTGACCCCAAATTGAACCCTACATCTTTAGAATAAATGAATAAATGAATGAATGAATGAATAAGCAAGTAAGTAAATAAATGGATAGAGATTCTGGAAGCAAAACCTCAATTTATCAACCAACTCTTCTTCAACAAAGCTTCCACCAACATCCACTGAGGAGAGGAGAACCTACTCAGTAAATGATGCTGGGAAAACTGGTTGATCACGTGCAGATGAATGAACTAAGGCCCCTTCCTGTCACCATACACAGAAATCAACTTCAAATGGATCAATGATTAAATGTAAAACCTCAGACTTTAAGAATCTTAGAAAAACAGGAGACACTCTTATGGAAATCTGAGTAGGCAACCAATTCCTGATCAAAGGCCCATGCCATAAGAGACTACGTAGACAAATGGGACCTCATCAAACTGAAAATCTTCTTCAAAACAAAGGAAACCATCAAGAGAGAGGGGAGACAGCCCCAAAAAATGGGAAAAAAATATTTGCCAACTGCATATTTGACAAAGGCTTAGCAATCAGGGTATACAAGGAACTCAAACATGCAAAAAGAAAAAAACCAGCCCCATTAAAAAGTGGGCAAAAAACATGAATAGACACTTCTCAAAAGAAGACATTCGAGCAGCCAAAAGACACATGAAAAAATGCTCAGCCTCACTAATCATCAGAGAAATGCAGATCAAAATCACATAACTCCAGTAAAAATGGCCATCATTAATACAATAAAAAAACAACAGATGTTGGTGAGGATGCGGAGAAAAGGAACTGTTTCTACCCTGTCAGTGGGAATGCAAACTAGTTCAACCTCTGTGGGAAACAGTGTGGCAATTCCTAAAACAGCTAGAAATGAACCTTCCATATGACCCAGCAATTCCCTACCGAGAATATACCCAGAGGTACTCAAACCATTCTACAAAAATATACCTGCCCACACATGTTTATTGCAGCACTGTTCATAATAGCAATAACATGAAACCAACCATGCTGCCCATCGAAGCTGGACTGGACAAAAAAATGTGGTACATTTACACAATGTAATACTACGCAGCCATAAAGGACAAAATTATGGACTTCGCAGCAACTTGGATGGACTTAGAGTCTATAATATGCAGTGACCTATCACAGAAACAAAGTACTGAATACCACATGTCTCACTCACAGGCGGACTCTGCACATGTAACCATAATACTCTAAGAAAAGGATTGGCAATAGCTGCAAACTCTCAGGGGAGGGGAGCCACATAACATCAATAAGAGTACCTGATTTCAAACTATGTGAAGTGGAGTGCAAAGGGAGTCCCAAACTTTTCCTGTTTGATGACCACTTGTATACCTAATCCTGAATTGTACCCCACATCTTTAAAAAAATAGAAACCCAAATGTTCTTTTTTCCCCTTAGACCATGTGAGAACACATAGAAGATACCATCTATGAGGTAGACAGGCCTTCAGTAGATATGAATCTGCAGGTAACTTGATCTTAGACTTCCTAGCCTTCAGAACTGTGAGTAACAAATTTATGTTGTTTATAAATTACTCAGTCTGAAGTATTTTGTTATAGAAGCCCAAACAGACTAAGATAGCTTGTAACACTGTATTAATCACAAGAGACCTGAATAAATTTCAGTAACATACAAACTCAAAATCTCAGAGGCTCAATACACAACAAGGTATTTCTCACTCACATAAAGTCAATTGTGAATCATTTGAGATTGGAAATTTTATCTCTTTAGTGACTCAGTGATTAATGCTCCTTCTATTTTACAATGCTGCCATTTCAACATATCATCTCTGTGGCTACTAAAAGGGAATAGAGAGCTTAGAGAAGGTATACCAGCTTGTAATGCTTTGACTTAGTAGTGACCCATGTCATATCTATTCAAAGTTCATTAGCGTAGTATTTACATTGCCCCAAAATAACTAAAAAGATACTTGGCTATATAGGGAAACATCTGAAAAATTTGGAGAGCACTACTGCCAGTCATAAGAACCTTTGTGTTTTTCAAGTAATTGTACATTCATTTCATACTTGATTCCCATAACAATTCTGTAAGGTCTACATGGCAGATAAAAGATCATAGAAATGTAATAACTAAGGCCCAGAGGGCAAAGGGACTTTTCTCAGACCACACAATTGACTAGTGCAGAGGTTGAATTAGAACCCAGCATGCCTCTTTTCACTTCTGAGTTCTTTGTTCTTCAAAAGAGTTACTAGTGAAAGGAAGAAAATGAGGTCCAAAAACAATCCAAGAAGATAAAGATAGTCAACTCTCTTCATACTCAGTCACTTTCCCCCACTTTCAGATTTAAAATAAGATTATCTCTCTTCAAAATGTATTAATAATAACAAATAAAAGCCGGGCTCGGTGGCTCAGCCAGTAATCCCGTGCTTTGGGAGGCTGAGGTGAGTGGATTGCCTGAGTCCACGGGTTCGAGACCCACCTGGGCAACTTGGCGAGACCTCATCTCTACAATAAATCAAAAATTAGCCGGGCGTGGTAGCATGCGCTTGTAGTTCCAGCTACTTGGAAGGCTGAAGCGGAAGAATCGCCGGAGCCCAGCAGGTCGAGGGTGCAGTGGCCGGAAGCGGCCACTGCACTCCAGTCTGGGTGACAGAGTGAGACTCCAACTCAAAAATAAAAAATAAAAAATAAATAAATGAATAAATAAATAAATAAATAAAAATACATTATCAGATATTTGACTATTTCTAACTAGATCCATGGGTTTATTTTACTGGCAAAAATGGAAAAGTAAAATTTCTGTTGACTTGACAGCAGTTAGCACCACAAAAATGTTTAAAGAAAATACTGTAGAGAAAGAAACTCTTGCTTAGTAGGCAAAAGAAACACTGAAAGAAAATTCAATCAGAGGACGTTTAATATTAATTATGTAGTCTAATGTCGTTGTCATTTGACATCACAACACACACACCACTTAATATCCTATGCTAGATAGATTAAACTTCAAGATAAGGAATGTTGTATATTTATTACTATGCCTTTCTTTATACTCGTCTCTCCTACACTTGTATACCCCTGTTTTAACACTTATCACATTGTGTTGTAATCACTGATGCTGATATCTCTTTCCCCTAACCTCAGCTTTTGAAGACAAGGGTCATATCTTTTTTTTAAACAATATCATTCCCTTTATTTACATTTTCTGGAAAACTCTTAAAGAGAAGGATCAAATGTTTAAAATATCATGTCTTTGCAGAAATCATTACCTTGCAAAAATGCTCTGCTTAATCAATTCAGAGCATAAATATTGAAGAATTCTGAGGGTAGTACATAACAAAAGTATATAGTTTAAGATAAGAGTCCGTGGATACCTTTAAAACTGTAAAAAAGCTAGTAGGAATTAACAGGTACTGTAATTTTTTTTTAATTTTAAAGATGTGGGGTACAATTCAGGATTAGGCATACAAGTGTTCATAGTACAGGTAAAGTTTGGGCCTCCCTTTGGTCCCCACTTTGCCTGATTTGAGATCTGGTATCCTTATTGATGTTGTGTCAAGGGCCATATCTTGTTGGCAGTTATAGCCACAACACATAGTGAAGTGCTTCTTCCTCTTTTGTTATTCCTTTGAGGGTTCCTCAGCTTTTGTCAATCACTTATTCATCCATATTCCTCAATACTCTGTCCTAGATTCTCTCCTCCTCTCAATCTATACTCTTCTCTTGGGGATTTCATTTACCCCCTTGGATTTAAAATCTCTCAATATTGTAATGATCCCTGATCTCTGTCTCTATTTGAGTTTTATACCCATCACTCGTTGTTTACAAGGTCTCTTCACTCTTCCTGAAACTCAAAACATTTTCAGTTGACCCTGTTTTCTCCCTCCTTGTCCCAAACTACTACTGCTTCTATGTTACCTAGTTCTTCGTATGAAACCATCAACTAGCCAGTGGTTCAAGTCACATATTTGGGATTCATTTCTCTTCTTCGCTATCTTCTATTATGATTAATCAATCACAAATCCTGACCATTCTATTTCATTAAAAATATCTTAAATCCATAAAATTTCTCTTCATCTCTACTTCCATTATACTAATCATGACACTGTTACATTCCAATTGGAATACTCCAGTATTTCCTCTTGTACCCTATTTTCCAAACGTCAGAGAAAAAGTGATCTGTCTAAAATGCAAATATGATTTTATCACTGCCATACTTAAAAACGATCAATAATCTGTTATTATTAGGTGCTTTGAGTATTCAAAGAGAGAAAAATAGATGATTCTTATTTGTAGAGAGTTTGAAATATAAAATGAGTGAAGATGGAAAGAAAAGATAGTGTAGAATCGATTAAGGTTTCTGGATACAAACAACATAAACTGACTCTGGCTAACTTAAGCAAAAATTTTAAAATATGTACATTAATAGGATAGTGAATAGTTCACAGAACCAATAAGAAGCCTTGGAAAAGTAGGCTGGAAAACAGCCATGAGCTAGTGGTAACCAGACAGCAAAAAATATAGCCAAAGTCATTCCACAGGAACAGCTGATGTTGGCACCACTGCCTCTAGCCTCTTGACTCTGCCGTGCCAGTAACTAGTCTCTGTTTATATTTATTTGCCAACACCCTAAAATTTAAAATCCCAGAATGGGCCACTCAATTTAAAGTCTGAGTCTTTACCCTAACCCATGACCACATGCCATGAAGAAAGTGTGGGACTATCTGGCTACTTCAAAATTTATAATGGAGATGAAGCCCTAACTCCCAACAGGACTCATAGAATGGCAGAATCTCTCAGAATAGAATGGTTGCTTAGATATTAAGCAGTCCCCCCAAATGACAATAATATATAAACATAATCAAGTTTATAATCCCTTATACCCAAACCCTTGGAAATGGATGTATTGGTGAAATTTTAAATTTTTAGACTTGGAAGAGTAAGAAACATTGTATATTAAATAATATACTTTGTGGAATTTGGGGCAGTATCCCATAATCAAATGCACTTACATTTCTAAACTAAAATACATTACTATTGACACTAAACTTGGATACATAAAGACTAGAGAGAGTCTCACATCACTTTGGGATAGGTTTTACTACCAAATAATTTCAATCAGATCAGATTTTTAATGAACTATAAAAAATG
The DNA here is from genome assembly GCA_963574415.1 of Tarsius wallacei. Classification (NCBI taxonomy): domain Eukaryota; kingdom Metazoa; phylum Chordata; class Mammalia; order Primates; family Tarsiidae; genus Tarsius; species Tarsius wallacei. The sequence continues at coordinate 17,491 of CAUYQG010025898.1, forward strand.
TATCTATTTTCATGGCTTTGGGGATTTGAGAATTGCAAGAAAGAGATGGTTGACCTATTTGTGCTAAGCACCATAACTACTAATATAAGTTTCTCAAATAAAGAATATAATTATTCTGAAGAGATCAAGGACAATTTACTGAAGACGGTAACATTTTATCCCAGTCTAATTTAAAAGACAGCTAGGACGTGACTGGACCTGAGTGTGAGGGAGGACATACATATTAGAAGGCATAGCATGAGGAAGTACCCAAGAATAAATAAACAGGGAAACATGGAAAGAATAACTTAGCCCAAAGTTTTAGGGTCTATGAAGAAGGGCAGGTTATAACCTTGAAAGACAGAGAACCATACTGAAGGCATTCTCAAGCCAATGTGGAACCAGTGAAGTATTTTGAGCATACAATTATAAGATCATAGCTATGTTTTGGGAAGATTAATATGACTGTACTGTGTCAGTGTCAAGCAATCTATATAGATAAATTATATCTGATGTCATAGGAGGTATTTAATTTATACAATTGAAATCCATTTCTTTTCCTGTCCTTGTCTCAGTAAAGATAAACAGCTGCTCAACAACAACAGGTCAATATTCCTACACTTGCAGAATATTCCTACGCAATTGCTTACTAAGAAGTATTGAAAACTTGTCAAAAGACTTGTAAAGAGCTAAGATATTAGTGTAAGATAAACCTCACACACAATGTAATACAGAGTACTGGAGTTAAATGTTAATATTTAACCACTTCTTTAGTTTTTGTTCTTTTCATTTAATGATCTAATATCAGTATGCCAGATGTTGATAAGAATAATTAGTTAATTACAATTATTCCACAGTGAGGGGAATAGTTAAAGAAAATATAAGCTCCAACAAACATTTATTGAGCATTCAGTGGAGCCAGACATTATCCTAGGCAATTTCTGCACTTGATATTCATGTCAGGAATGAACTGTTTCTTGGACATGTACCAGGATAACAATCTCTGACCCTTCCCTCCTTACCCCAAATTCCACCCTCCTTTCTTGGATGTAAAACAAAACGTTCACACTAGGCAATTCTATGTCTTTAAGAACAGAAACTTGTAGCTTTCTTTATTCCAACATATCTCTAGCCTCAGCTACCACAGGGATCAGAGTGCCTATATATCAAGGACCACTGGCTTCCCCAGCTGATTAACAGACAAATTCACAAAAGAAATGCAGTTTTAGCGCATTTGATTTTATTAGCCTATCACAGCCCACTAAGTGTGAGCTATGTAAGCATCTTTACTACTTCCATCTTCACCACTGTATTTGGCACTGTAGCACTGTCCTCTCTACAAGCTGTTATCTGCAGACTCTGCCATGACACTTATTGGCTAGTTAAGGTTGGGATTAAAATGAAGAATATTTTTGCTTTGTTGGCTAAAGTATTTCCAATACATTCAGGTCTTAAGGGTATTGAGAGTTATTTTAGAACAGATTTTTTTTCATGCATTTCACCAATATCTTTAAAATACTATATAACCCAGCCCTTCAAATCTCATAATCATTTCCTTCAAACCAATAATTAGCCAAAGTGATTTCTCTTTAACTTGAAAAAATATTTTGCTTCAATATTCTTGAAATTGACTGGTTGCGTTAAAAAAGTTTTGTCTTATTATTCAGCTGGCTATTGTAATTGGAAAGACAACATGACACAATGCAATGGAGCAATTCTGAAGTCCATGGCACATTAAAAACAGGAAAAAAATGTGAACATACTTACTACACTTCTCTGAGAAAGTCCCAGTGCACTGCATCCTGTTTCTACTCATCAGAAAAGCAAATAAGAATTTCAGGGACTGAGAGTGACCATATATTATCCTGATTTTACTCCTGTTCCACTAAGTGTCCTTTTTTGGCCTTTTCTTCACAACCAACTTCAAAATAGTGGAGAGTTTGGGGATTCAGTCCTGGGAGTATCTCTTCTCATTTTGTACTCTTTTGTAAGGGCCTTCTCTAGATATCTAAAGATTGATTTAATATCTAAATGCCAATGACTCCAAAAATTTATACTTCCAAGGGAAATCACTCCTTTGATCTTCAGAAATCCATTTGCTTCTCTGTCTACTTGACATCATCTTTTATATATTTCAAAAGCATTTCAAATTCAACTTTTCTGCATAACCTTTCTCATCAACTGAGTCCTCTTCCAATATGTCATGACTCAGTGAATAACTCTACCACCCATCCCATTTTTTTATATGTCAGAAACCTAGGAGTCAGCTATAAAATTGCCTTTTCCTTTAACATTAGTAGCTCATTTATTCTCAAGTTCTGTCAATATCCTCAACTAAATATGTCCCTAATCTAGCCATACTGCTCCCTTTCTACAGTTATTCTAGTTTAAGCCTTCATACCATTTCACCGAGACTGCTATACTTTGCTTTCCAAACAGCAGACATAGAACATAATGTGAATAGTGTCCTAGAATTAGGAGTTGCCCAACTCAGCAGTTCTCAAGCTACTGGAGAGGAGTAAAATTAGAGGATCAGGGACAGAAGTCAGTAACTATAAATTTAGATGAAGAGATGCACAACTATGAGCAGACTAATATGAAAGACATGTATTGCTCTGAGAAACAATCTAGGATCACAGTTGATAAAGAATATATACAGCAAAAACTGTATGAGTTAGGATTTAGGAGCTGAGAAGCCTAGGTTTCATTTTCTGGGGAAAAGGTACCCTGCACTTATGACTCATGACAATCCTGAACCTGCCTTTGAGGACTAAACTTAACCATCTTAGAGGCTTATTACACTGAGATAACACCTGACATATAATTTATTTCCCACAAAGCTCAGTTCTACCTCCTGGGTTATTTCAGTTCTGTCTCCTAAATGCAATTCTTTAGAAGAAGAGGGGAAAAAATAAACAGGGAATTTAGATAAAGATAAAGGACCAGGGGTTCAGTACTAGAAAAGAAAAAGACAAATAAGATGGTCTTATACAATGAGAAAGGTTTTACCTATAGCTACCTCCGTCCTCTTGCAAAATCACAAAATCAATTTCATCATACATTTCTAATTAGATAGGGGCCTACAGCAAAAATAGTATGCCTTATCTTTTGCCATACTCCCCTCCCTTTTTCCCTCCTAAGCACACCATCTTTTTGTTTTTCTTGTAATATCCCGGGCTTGCTTTAGCATTTGTGCATTTACTGTTGTCTTTGCCTGAACCCATCTTTTCCCAGATATTTTCAAAAGCTCTTCCTCACTTTCTTCAGGTCACTTCTCTGACAAGATTTTACTATGTCTTCCTTCACTTTTCTCACCTGCACTTACCATTCCCTTTGTTATCGATATCCTCTCAGTATAACGTTAACTCCAACAGAAAGTCTTCTCTTTTTTTGCTGTAATAGTCACAGTGTTTTTGAACAAAGTCTGACTTATAGTAGGTATTCAATAAATATTTTATCCGATAATAATAAACAAATTATGTAACGCAACTTAGTGATGACCTTTCCCGGTGATAATCTTTTCTATTAATTACTAACAAATGCTAACAAAGAAATTATTACTTAAGCAGCATCAATCTGGTTGGATAGTATCCAGGAACTATGACAATCTCTGCCAACACCCACTCAGAACCCCTTTTGCCCCATCCATCTGCTAAGTGTTTCTATTCATGTATTTGCCTGGTGGCTTTGTTTTCAATCTCATCGAAACTTTTTCTTGCCCAAAGGAAGAAGTATAATCTCAGTGTCTGGTACATGTTTAGCCTTTTTCTGTTCAAGTCTTGGTGTTATTTCTTTACCCAGGCCTTCTGAACCACAGCTTTACCTCTTTCATGGTTATCTTACAGCCAGGCCACTTGTCCTGCTTATAAAAATTGCTGATCTGAAACAGATTGAAACAGGTTTTCTACAGACTGAGTTAAGTACTTGCCTTATATTGAGAATGTACGGATAAGCTGACTAAGTTGTGTGTGGGCAGTACAACTGTGGGAACTAGTTTTCAAGCTCCTTTTTAGGAACTGCTTGAGTAGTTATGCTTATGACAATAAGCAGCATAAGATTGTATCCATGCTTTCTAAACTCCAGAAAAAGAATACTAAGAGCTGAGTTTTTTAGAATTTAAAAATAGAAGCGTACCCTTATTTATGCATAAAGGAAATGAAACACTAATTATTCTACTGCAATTATATTGGACTTTTTCTATGAAGGTTTTGCAGGGGGCATTTTATAAACATGACTAAATTATTTTAGTAGAGAAAACAACAGGAAATGCAACTTTCATGCAGTAGTTTAGTGGCTACTTAAAGTCCATGACTTTTATAGTAGTCATATTCAAAACTCCTATCTCTCAATGTATACTGGGTGACTTTTCTAATAGATGATATTAACTTCTGAGACAAGAAATTTTAAAAAATCTATTTTAGTTTACATTTTTGATATGGTTGGAATATTTTCTTATTCAGTCTTAGATAGAACATAGTACAGCTAAAAGAGAACTGAAATACGAATCAGGGTTTAGTCACAGTTCAATTTTTTTAAAGTGTTGTTTAAATTTAAGTTGTCTATCCTCTCTGAATCTCAGTTTCTCTATCTGGACAATAAGGGGATTGAGCAACAATGGTTCTCAACTGAGGGCTGTACAATACTCGTAGGGGTATTTTTGGAAACATATGTTGGAATTTTTGGCATTTAGCAGGCAGGTGCCAGTGTTATTAAAAGTCATACAATGTACATGCCAGTTCTGTACAATTAAGAACTGTTTCCCTAAAAATGTCAGCAGTGACCCTTTGGGGAAACACCAGACTAAATGATTAATAAGATCCTGATATTTTTTAATCCTGTCATACCACCTCTCTTAGATTCACTACTTTAATATGTAAACTTCTAACACTTGGAACCAATAAAAACATTTTTCAACTGATTTTTGTTAATATGAAGTAAATTTTCAACTTTTCTTATGACCAATATATTGTCTTGGTGTGAATATGAGAAAAATAACATAAAGGATGAGGAAAAGAGAAAATGGACCAATAAAACTGCAAGATTTATATATATTATATGAAGCATTATAATATTAATTTTAAGTAGACTATGAAAAATTAAAAAAGTATACTGTAATCTTTAGCATAAATACTAAAATAAAAAGAGATATAGCTACAAAATCAAAAGAAAAAATAAAGTGAATTTCTAGAAACGTATATTCAATTAATCCAACAGTGGACAGGAAAAAAAGATTGGTAGAATAAACAACAGAGGGAACATCAGAAAACAAATAGTAAAATCATAGCCCTAAATCCAACTATTGCAAATATTTCAGTAAATGTTGATGGTAAATAAGTATTCCCACTTAAATACAGAGATTATCAAAATCAATAAAAGTCCAAATTTGTACTATTAACTAAAGATATATTTTAAAAATACAGACACAAATTGCGTGAAAAATGCAAATAGCAAGAAAGATATATAATGTAAACAGTATAGAAAGACAGAAGTCATTCTATCAATACCAGATAAAATAAACTTCAATAAAAGCATATTACCAGAGATAATTCATCAGGAAGTCATAAAAATCACAAATGTTTATGCACCTAATAAAAACATCAAAATAACAAAACAAATTTAACAATGTAAAGGGGAAAAATAAACATTTCCACTATCCTACCTGGGGACTTGAATATCCTTCTTTCAACAATTAAAGAAGATAAATAATCAGTTAAGATATAGAAGATCTGAACAACTTGTTATCAATCATTTTGACTTAGTTTATATTTACAGACCACTGCACCTTACAATTACAGAAAACACATTACTTTCACGTATAGATAGACCAATGTCTAGATCAAATGAAAAAGACTTTTAATATATTTTATAGGACTGAAATAATATAGAGTGTGTTCTCCAATCACAATGGAGTCAAATTACAAATCAGTAATTATAACATATCTTTTAAAAAAACAAACATTTAGGAATTAAACAACTGACTTCTAAATAATAAGTAAGAACCAAATAAGTCACAAGGAAGATGAGAAAACATTTTGAACTGAGTACTAATAACCATAATAGTAATATAATGGTAACTGTGATGCAATAATGTACAATAATGATAGATACATAGTAACTGTGAAACATTAATTGTGGAAAGCAGATAAAGCAGGGCTTCAGGAAAATGTTCACCTTTAAATGCTCAGAATTTAAAAAGGTTCACCCCCAAAATATAGAAAAAAAAGACCAAAGATAACTTTTAATCTTTTTTTAAAATAAAGATGTGGGGTACAATTCAGGGTTAGGTATACAAACGTTGATTATGCAGGTACCCTTGTTGATGAGGTGTGCCCCTCCCTCCCCTAGCAGTTTCCCTCAACGGCCAATCCTACCCCACCCCTGAATTGTACCCCACATCTTTATTTTAAAAAAAGATT
>CAUYQG010025902.1:0-10945 GCA_963574415.1 Tarsius wallacei
TGTGGTTCCAGCTACTTGGAAGGCTGAGGTGGAAGGATTGCCGGAGCCCAGCAGGTCGAGGCTGCAGTGGCCGGGAGCAGCCACTGCACTCCAGTCTGGGCGACCGAATGAGACTCTAACTCAAAAAAAAAAAAAAAAGATTTATTATAGAGATGAGGTCTCGTCAAGTTGCCCAGGCGGCTCTCGAACCCGCAGGCTCAGGCAATCCACTCACCTCAGCCTCCCAAGGCATGGGATTACAGGCTGAGCCACTGAACCCGGCACCATGGCAACTTCTAAAAGCTACCATATATGATTTAAAAGGTAAGAAACTCTCGATTCCAGGAACTTGTCACCCCCTTTCCCAGAAAATCCATGAATATTCCATAACTTGCCTAGCATATAATCAAGAGAAAGTTATAAATACAACTAGCCAGCAGTTCACTTGGGCAGCTCTGCTTATGGAGTAACCGTTTACTCACTTAAATTCTACATCTAGACTTTTTAACTTCTTATATACTAAAACTTTAATATGTATCCCAAACCCTGAAAAACAAACTTATAGATCACCTACATATACCTTAATATAAACGTTCACTTAAATCTTGTGCCTATGATTATAAACTTATAGAATCTTATGTCTAAACACCATAACTACAATCTACAAATAATAATTTAACTTGACCATGGCATGGGCAAAAGAGAAAGGTCAAACAACGTAGTGGGAAGTGGAAAGATGAACACTGAATTTCCAGTAGCCAGTGACCCAGGGTCACCAGGACCCTGTCAATCTGGTGGGCCTCCAAGTCTGGCTCCCAACAGATATGAAGCTCAAAAGATAACAAATAGGTTTAAACCAAAGAAGTCTTTCCCAAGACACATCATAATCAAACTGTCCAAAACCAAAGACAGAGAGAATGTTGAAAGCAGCAAGAGAAAATAGACTTATCTCATACAAGCAAACTTTTATAAAGCTATCAATAGATTTCTCAACAGAAACTTTGTAGGCCAGGAGTGAGTGGGATGATACATTCAAAGAGTCGAAAGAAAAAGCTGTCAACCAAGAATGCTTTAACAGTAAAGTTTTTCTTAATAAATGAAAGAGAGATGAAGACTTTTCCAGACAAATAAAAGCTAAGGGAGTTCATGACCATTAGATCTGACTTTCAAAAAATGATGAAGAGGGTTCCTCAAGCTGAAATGAAAGAACACTAATTAGTAATTTTAAAACACATAAAATTATAAAATTGACTGGTAAAGATAATTACATAGTCAAATCCAGAATATTATAAAAACTGAAATGGTGGTATGTAAATTACTTTTATTTTTATTATATAAAAAAGTCAAAATATTAAAAACAAAACTATAGCTACAACAATTTGTTAAATGATACATGATATAAAATACGTAAACTGCAACATCAAAAATGCATAAAATGTGAACGAGGAGAATAAAACATAAAGTTTTTTTGTGGTTAAAGTTAAGATTTTCTCAGCTTAAACAAGCCTTTTGTAACTGTAAGAAATTTTATGTTAGTCTCAGAATAACCCAAAAGCAAAAGTTTCTAATTGATACATAAACAGTAAATAGAAATGAATCAAAGCATAATACTATAGAATATCATCAAATTGCAAAAGAAGATAGCAAGAGAGGCAAAAAGGAACTACAAAATATCCAGAAAATAATGAATATTATGGCAATAGTAAGTTCTTACTTATCAATCATTAATCTGTAGAAGACATAGTAACTGAGTGAACAAACAACAACAAAACTATATACTGCCTGCATGACTATAAAGAAACTCACATCAGCATTGAAGACACAGTGAGGATAAAAGTGAAGTGATAGAGAAAGATATTCCATTAAAATGGAAAGCAAAGAACCACAGGGGTAACATAAAAATAGATGTGTAGTTGAAATTTCTCACAGGAGACAAATAACTTCACTAAAAAATGATAAAGAGTTGAATTACCATAAGAATATGTAAGGTGTAAATACGTACCTAAATATATAAATAAAATATGAATGGAACTGAAGAGAGAAATAGACAAAAATATAATAACAATAAGAAAATTCAATATCCCATTTTCAATAATGGATTATTCAGATAGAAAATCAATAAGGAAACACTACACTTGTATAGCACTATAGACCAATTGGACTTAGCGGAGCTATACAAACAATTTCCCAATAGCAACAATTTAAATATTATTTCAAAATACAAAACATTGCTCAGAATATGTTATGCCACAAAACAAGTCATAACAAATTAAAGAAAATTGATTTTATATCAAATATGTTTTCCTAACAAATGGTAGGAAACTAGACATAAAAAACAAGAGAGAAAAGGAAAAATTCACAATTATGTTGTAATTAAGCAGCATTTCCTTGAATCGTCAATTAACCATAGCATAAACCAAAAGTGAAGTAAAAATTATTGATACAAATGAAAGTGAAATTGAAACATACTAGAAATTATAGGACATAGCAAAAGCAGTACTAAAAGAAACTTTTATACCAGTAAACACCCAAATTAATAAAAAAGAAAAATTTCAAACAAACAATGCAATTCAAGAAAATGAAAATAAGAAGAACAAACTAAGCTCAAAGTTAGCATTAAAAAAAAATTAAAGATCAGAGTTGAAGCAAATGAAATAGATTGTATCAAAACAATAGAAATAATCAACAAAACTAATAAATGCTTTTAAAAGTCAAATAATATTTAAACATTTTTAACTAGAGTGAGAAAAAAGGGAGCAGACTCAAAAAATATGATTAGCAATGAAACAGAAGACAGTACAATTTATACCACAAAAATACTAATGAATCATTAGAAATTACTATGAAAAATTATATACCAGTAGACTGTTGAAAAGAAATGAATAAATTCCTAAAAATGTACAGTGTACCAAAACTAAATTATAAAAAAATAGAAAATATAAACAGATCAATTACAACGAGATTTAATAAAAATCTCCCAGTCTAAAAAGTTCCAGGGCCAGATGGTTTCACTGGGATAAAAACTCTACCAAACATTTTAAAAAGAATTAACACCTATCTTTCTCAAACTCTTCCAAAAAATTGAGGCAGAAAAAATACTTCCAAGCTCATTTTTTAAGACTAGCATTATCCCCATACCAAATCTAGATAAAAATAACAAAGATGAAAAAAATCCTCAACAAAATACCAGCAATTTGAACTCAGCAGCATATTAAAATGCTTTATATACCATGATCAAGTAGATCTATCCCTAGGATGCAAAGATGGTTCAACACAGGCAAATATCAATTTTAATGCACCTCGTCCATTAATGGATGAAGAATAAAAGTCATATTATATTCTCAATAGATGCAGTTAAGGTATTTGACAAAAATTCAACATCCTTTTATGATAACAACAAATTAAGTATTGAAAAAATTTACTTCAACATAATATATGTAATGAACAAAGCCCACAGATAATTTCATAATCAATGGTGACAGACCGAAAGCTTTTCCTCTATTATCAGGAAGAAGATGAGGGTGCCAAATCTCATAATTCCTATTTAACATAATACTAAAAGTTCTCAGCAGAACAATTTGGCAAGAAAAATAAAAGGTATTCAAATTGAAAAAATATATATAAAATAACTTTATATATGGGAGGGTTTAAAAACGCCACCAAAATTGTTAAAACTAATTATAAAATCAGTAATGTTTCAGGATACAAAATTAACGTACAAAAATCACTTGTGTTATTATAAGAAACAGCAAACTGTCTGAAAAAGAAATCAAGAAATCAATGATATTTACAATCACACCAAAAATAATAAAATACCTGTGAATATATTTGACCAAAGGTTAAAAAAAAAATGTGCATTGCAAACTGTAAAATATTAAGGAAAGAAATTTAAGAAGACACAAATAAATAGAAACATACACTGTTTTTGTGGATTGGAAGAATTTACATTGCTTAAATGTCCTTATTACTTAAAGTAGTCTACGGCAGTCAGCATATTATCTGTGAAAATTCCAATGATGTTTTTACAGAAATAAAAAAAGTTCAAAAATTTGTATGAAACTACAAAAGACCTCAATTAGTCAAAGCAATCTTGTTCAAGAAGAACAAAGCTAGAGACATTAGACTTCCTAATTTCAAATCACATTGCAAAGCTACAGTAGTCAAAAGAGTATAGTACTAGTATGAAAACAATACATAAACCAACAGAACAGAATACAGATTAGAAATTAACCTACCACCGGGCTTGGTGGCTCAGCCTGTAATCCCGCGCCTTGGGAGGCTGAGGTGAGTGGATTGACTGAGCCCGCAGGTTTGAGACCCGCCTGGGCAACTTGGTGAGATCCCATCTCTACAATAAATCAAAAAATTAGCTGGGTGTGATAGTGCGCTCCCGGCCACTGCACTCCAGCCTGAGTTACAGAGTGAGACTCCAACTCAAAAAAAACAAAAAACAAAAACAAAACAAAACCAAACAAACAAAAAAACCCCCAAACAAACAAAAAAAAGAAATTAACCTACCCATATAGGCTCAACTAATATTTGACAAGGTTGCTAAGAATACACAATAAGTAAAGGATAATCTCTTCAATAAATAATTTTGCTAAAACTGGATATCTGCATGCAAATGAATTAAATTGGACCCTTACCCCATAAACAAAAATAAACTCAAAATGGATTAAACCCTTAACTATAAATCCTGAAACCACAAAATTCCTAGAAGAAAACATAGCAAAAAATATTTTTTATATTGGGCTTGGTAATAATTTTGGGAATATGGCACCTAAAGCACAGCCAATAAAAACAAAAATAAGAAAGTAGAACAGTTAAATATATCAAAATAAAATATTTCTGCTCAACAAAGGAAACAATCAGCAGAGTAAAGAGACAACTTGCGGAATGTAAGGAAATATTTGCACATCATGTACCCAATAAGGAGTTAGTTTCCAAATTACATAAGCAATTAAAATATATACAACTCAATAGAAAGGAATAAAATAACCTGATTTATAAATGAACACAGACCTTGAATAGACATTTTCCAAGGAAGACATACAAATGACCAAAAGGTATGTGAAAATTTACTCAACTTTGCCACTCATTTGGGAAATGCAAAACAAAATCACAATGACAAAAAAGACAAAAAGATAACAAATGTTCTTGGTGAGGATGTGGAGAAAAGGGAATATTTGTTCAGTGTTAATGAGATTATAAATTCATACAATCATTGTGGAGATTCTCCCAAAAACTAAAATTAGAACTACATTATAATCCAGCAATCTCACTTTTAAGTATATTTTCAAGGAAATAAAGTCACTATCTCAAAGAGACATTTCCATTTCCATATTTATTGCACCATTATTCACAATAGTTAGATATAAAAACAACCTAAGTGTCCATGAACAGACAAATGAATCTAAAAATGTGGTGTGTGTGTATATATATATATACACACACATATATATGTACTTATGTGTATATATATATATTCAATGGAGTATTATTCAGTTAAAAAACCAAAATCTGGCCAATTGCAATAACATGGATGAACTTAGAGGACATTAAGTTAAGTTAAATAAACCAGACACAAGGAGACAAATGCTGCGTGTCCTCAGTCATATGTGGAATCTAAAAAAAGTGAGATTCATTGTAATAGAGTAAAACAGTAATTACCAGGGGCAGAGGATGGGTGGGGAAATAAAGGAGATATTGGTCAAAGAATACAAACCTGCAGTTTTAAGATAAACTAATTTTGGAAGCTTAACATGCAGCATGGTGTTGCTAGTTAATAATAATGCGTTTTGTATTTGAAATTTGCTAAAGAATACGTCTCAAGTTCTCTAATCACACACAAAATGGTAAATATATGAGGTAATGAATACGTTAATTAGCCTGACCGTATCAATCATTTATAATGTATATGTATTTCAAAATACATTGTTCAGCTTTCACAAATACAGTTTTTCTTAGTCATACCTCAAAACAAGAAATAAAATATTGATTAAGGAAATAAAATAGTAAGTATAACTGAAGCGCTGAATTTCAATTTTATTGAATTTTAATTCATTTGCATGTGATTTGATATTTAATTATTTTTTGTTTTTAATTTAATGTGGCCAGTGACTACAGTATTGGATGACACAGTTATAGAATATTTTTAAGAATGCATGATTTTGTTACACCATTTATGTGCAGAAGAAACTTTATTATCTGTGAAAATTCCAATGATGTTTTTACAGAAATAAAAAAAGTTCAAAAATTTGTATGAAACTACAAAAGACCTCAAATAGTCAAAGCAATCTTGTTCAAGAAGAACAAAGCTAGAGACATTAGACTTCCTAATTTCAAATCACATTGCAAAGCTACAGTAGTCAAAAGAGTATAGTACTAGTATGAAAACAATACATAAATCAACAGAACAGAATACAGATTCGAAATTAACCTACCGCCGGGCTTGGTGGCTCAGCCTGTAATCCCGTGCCTTGGGAGGCTGAGGTGAGTGGATTGCCTGAGACCACCTGTAGAAAGATGCCTGCACTCACCTGTAAAATGGGACCAATGATAGTACCAGTCTTTGGCTCTGTTATGAAGAGTAAATTAAACAAGTGTGAAACAAATCATTTAAAAAACTCTTACTCTGGCAAGATGGCAATGGGACAGGTAAGACTGTGAGCATCTCTGCAAAAGTGAGTGTCCACATAGACTCTCTGCAGTGCAGATATGTGCTGGTGGCTGAGTGATAGTCCGTCTGAAGGGCAAATTGGATTCGTGTACTCGAGGCTCTCCTCCAGAGGTGACTGCAACCCACCACCACCCTGAGATTGGAGCCACCAGTGTGCGCCGCAGGATCATCTGCTGTTCTTGGGGCTCAACTGAGAAAAGCCTGCCAAATGCAGCTGATGCTCAATGCCTGAAGCCTGGCCCACACCATCACCTGTGACAGCAAAGTAGCTGGAGCCCTGGATCCGTGGAGAGAGAAGTTGTGGAGAGCTGGAGGAGATCCCAACCATCAGTGAGGAAGCGGCTGTCGGAGTCATTTTCTCTGTCGCAAGACCAGGCAGAGACTTGCAGACTTGTTTTGCCCCACCCAGCTCTACCCAGCCTCCAACCTGGGACATAGAGGTAATCTCATCAAACTCAGAGAGAAACATGACCCTCCCCCACGCTGGAACAGGCACAAATTCATCAAATCTGAGTGGGTGACTTGACAGCAACCGGCCAAGTGAGTCCAGATCTAATCCACCCTCCTTCCACAATAGTCCCTGGGGCATCTGACGCACACTGAGAGCAAATCTATCAACCTGCACTGAGAGCTGAGGGGAAGGGCTCCAGACCAGAGCTGAAAGGAAGTAGAATTACAAGAACTGCCTCAGAGAGAGATTTGGTTTTTTTGTTTGTTTGTTCTGCTTGGGTTTGTTTGTTTTAGTTTTGTGTTTTTTCCTCTCTCTTTCTGTTTTTAATTACGTTTTCATTCTTGCTTTTTTTCTATTATTTTATTATTATTTTTTTAACTTCCTTTTTGTGTATGGGTATTTTTGAGGGAGAGTATATAAATAGGGGGAGGGTTGTCGATTTGTGTGTTTGTAAGATTGCCTGTATGCTTTTGTTTTTAAAATCTTTTCTTTGTTTGTGTGTCTTTTCAGCTGTTAATTGGTACACCTATTTGTTTTCTCTCTTACTCTTCTCTCTTTCCACCTTCCTCTCATTCTCCCTTCTTCCTTTTTTCATTATTTTCCTTTTGCTTACCTCATTTTGCTTTCAGGGAGCAAACCTGTACTCCCACTGCATGGACAGATTGTAATGCATTGGGAAGTGGGTTCCAGGGGGCCCACACACCTGTCAGTGGATACTGGGACCTGCAGAGTTTCCAAATCACAACTCCACCCTCAATTAAATCTCAAGACTGCAAAAAGTACAGCCTCCACCCACAGTCCAGCTTCAGAATTGAACAAAACCAGAGGATCTACATAAGGAAGAATAGGACTGAGCAGACAGAAGTAAAAGCTACTCCCCTCATTCCTGAACATCATGAATTAAAGAAGAGGTTAAAAAAAAGAGGGGTGGGAGGAAAATCTGCACAAATGAAGAAAAACCAAAAGAAGAATATGGATGTCACACAGATCCCAGGGGAGGTCAGACACTGAGAATACAGACTTTGGAATGCAAACAATGAAAAGCCCCCAGAATGAATGGTCTCAAACCACAAACCCAATATCAAGACATTAATAGAATAAATAGAAGTGGGGAGAGACAAGAGGAAAGAAGGAAGGAGTTGATAACTGGAATAACAGCAATAAAGAATATAGTGAATGAAATAAATAACAAACTGATAAGCATGGAAAGTAGGCTTAGCCAAGCAGAAGAAAGAATCTCAACTTGAAGATCAAAATATGGAACTAAATCAAACTGATAAAAATATAGAAAAGAAGCTTAAAAAGACAGAACAAAACCTTTGAGAGATGAACAATTATTTCACAAGGCTGAACCTAAAATTAATTGGAAATTCCTGAGGCAGATAGAGAGAGACCACCCTGGAACAAACATTCCATAAAATTATCCAAGACAACTTCCCTCATCTCAACAGTGATGCAACCATTCAAACACAAGAGATTCAGAAAACCCCTTTGAGGTAACAAATGAGAAGACCAACTCCTAGATACATAGTAATTCCCCTACACAATGTAGGCATAAAAGAAAAAGTCCTAAAGGCAGCAAGAGAAAAAGGTTAGACTATCTACTGGGAAAGTCCAATTAGAATAGCAGCAGATTTATCTACAGAAACACTTCAAACTAGGAGAGCTTGAAGTCAAATCTTCAAACTATTTAAAGATAAACAATTTCTACCAAGAATTACCCACACAGCTAAGCTAAACTTCATCAGTGATGGAGAATTAAATTTTTTCCCCGACATTCAATCCCTAAGAGTCTTCGCTGCCTCCAGATGAGCTCTACAAGAAACACTTAAGAAAGTATTAAACAAAGAAGAAACAACAACAACAAAAAAGAATGACAATGTCCTTCCCAATAATGCAGGAAAAAGATTGAAAACACACATGAATTGACGCAAAATTCAAAAGAAAGACAACAAACAAACAGCAGCAACAACAACAAACACTATAAGAACATCATGATGGGGATAATCTTTCACATATCAATAATTAGCTTGAATGTGAATGGACTAAAAGCACCACTGAAAAGATAAAGAATGGCAAAATGGATAAAATATCATGGGGCAACAATATATTGTTTCCAAGAGACTCATCTCACCAGAAAGGACACTCACAGACTCAAGTAAGAAGATGGGAAACAAAATTTCAGGCAAATGGAATACACACAAAAAGGAGGAGTCATGATCTTAACTTCAGATAAAATACCCCTTAAGCTATCAAAAATTTAAAAAGATGTGAAAGGTCACTACTGATAAACATTCAATTCATCAAAAAGAAATAGCCATCCTAAACATATATGCACCAAACATAGGAACACCAACTTTCATAAAGCAGTTGCTAGGTAAACTTAAAAAAGATATTGACTTTAACACTATCATAGCTAGGAACTTAAATACCCCACATAAAAATAAATATCAGCACCAACAATGTTCCCCCAAAACCCACAAAGACATGGACACTAAACAGTATGATGCTTAACAACTTCTGGGTCGACATAGAAATCAAAACAGAGATTAAAAGATATCTGGAAACAAATGAAAATGAAGAAATATCTTACCAAAACCTCTGAGATGCCATGAAATCAGTACTAAGAGAGAAATTCATATCTCTGCAAGCACAGATGAAGAAAATGAAAAGATCACAAGTAAACAGCCAAACCAATCAC
The DNA here is from genome assembly GCA_963574415.1 of Tarsius wallacei. Classification (NCBI taxonomy): domain Eukaryota; kingdom Metazoa; phylum Chordata; class Mammalia; order Primates; family Tarsiidae; genus Tarsius; species Tarsius wallacei. The sequence goes on from CAUYQG010025902.1 coordinate 9,811, forward strand.
CTAAGGAAGCTGGAAAACCAAGCCCAACAAGACCCTATGTTTAGCAGAACAATCCAGATCAGAAAAATAAAAGCCCAAATGTGTGACATAGAGGACAAAAAGTCAACAAAACAAAAAGCTGGTACTTTGAAAGAATAAACAAGATTGATGGGCCCCTAACTAGACTGACCAAGAAAAAGAGAAAAAAAGCCCAAATGAACACAATCAGAAATGCAAAAGATCAAGTCACAACTGACCCAGAAGAAATACAACAGATTATCAGAGACTACTATGTACACTTGTATGGAAACAAACTCAGAAATCTACATGAAATGGAGGAATTTCTTACATCACATAACCGCCCCAGATTGAATCAAGAAGAAATTGAGACCCTAAATAGACTGATAACAATCTATAAAATTGACTATATCATAGGAAACTACCTACAAAAGAAAGCCCTGGACCAAATGGCTTTCCAGCAGAATTCCATGAAACATACAAGGAGGAACTGATACCAATACTATTGAAAGTATTCCAGGAAATTGAGAAAGATGGAACTCTCCCCAAATCATTTTATGAAGCTAACATCAAATTGATACAGATACCATGTAAAGATCCAACAAAGAAAGAGAACTACAGGCCAATATCCTTGATGAACATAGATGCTAAATTCTCAACAAGATCCTAGCAAACTGGATCTAACAGCACATCTCAAAAATCATCCACCATGACCAAGTAGGCTTCATCCCCAGGATGCAGGGCAGATTCAACATTCATTAGATCATAAATGTAATTAAATACATTATCAGATGTAAAAACAAAACCACATGATACTATCATTTAACACGGAAGAAGCTTTTGATGTAATGCAGCACCCTTTCTTGATAAAAGCCTTCAAACATCTAGGCATAGATGGAACATACCTTAATATAGTAAGAGCCATCTATGAGAAACCCACAGCCAGCATACCGCTAAACAGACAGAAATTGAAACCATTTCCTCTGAAAATCAAAACAAGACAAGGATGCCCACTCTCACCCTTCCTTTTCAACATAGCTTTGGAAGTTCTAGCTAGAGCAATCAGACAGGAGAAGGAGATCAGCGGTATCCAGTTAGGAAAAGAGGAAGTCAAGTTATCCCTCTTTGTAGACGACAT
>CAUYQG010025903.1:0-12662 GCA_963574415.1 Tarsius wallacei
CCGTGCGGCGCCATGGATGTGGGTGGGCCCTGCTGCTTTTCCTCCGGAGACTCCACCGCTGGAGACGTGCCCCCGCCAGGCCTGTGTGGTCGAGGGCAGGTCTGTCCCTGGAAGCCGCACTCCTGGCCCCAAGGGGCGGCAGCCATGTTGGGGGGAGCTGGGGGCGCACAGGCACGGGTGCTGCCGCCTGGCGGCCCCGGTGCTGACTGCTCCTCGGTGCCCATAGGCGCACATCTATTCCCTGGGGGCCACCCTGAAGGCAGCCCTGGAGTTCGTGGCGGAACCCACGCCAGAGCCCAGGCTGAGCCAGGACCTGGAGGTGCTGCTCAGCCGAATGCAGGCCGAGGACCCCGCGGACCGGCCCAACCTCGAGGTAAGTGTGTGGGCTCCCCTCCCTCACCCCAACCTTCCGCAGGCCCCCGGCGTCGCACACACACACCCCCCCACGTGGGCCCCGCAGCCGCACTTGGGCTTCCTCACCAGAATGTGGCAGCATTGCATTTTGTTTAAATGAGGACTTGGTTTTTTTATTGCACGTTTTTGCTATGACGGGTTTTGGCTTGTAACTGCCAGGAGCTCAACAGAACCGCCTGTTCTCCGTAACCCCAGGAGGCTTTGCCTTTGTGCGCCTGGAGATGGACAGGGTGGGTGGGTGGCAGGCTCCAGGGACGGCCCCTACCGTCCCCTTCAGCGGAAAGTGGGAACGGGAGGGCGGGGCCTCCTCCAGGCGCCCTTCCTGAGACTCGCGTCCGCAGAGCATCATCGCGCTATGCGAACAGAAGATGCAGCTCACGTCCTCCTGCCGCCTGTGCCGGAGCCTCTCGGCCGTGGGGAGGAGGGTGCTCTCCATCGAGTCCTTCGGAGCATTTCAGGGTGAGCCTTCAGACCCACACGCGTGCATGTGCTTGCACACATCCACCCTTCTGCATATGTGCACACACACTCATACGTGTGCGCATACATCGATGCAAGGTGGATACACACATGCACTTCTGCTTCTGCATGCACACATGTGCACATGCATACATGTGTTTTCGCACATGGATACACATGTACACAGGCGCACATCTACTTGTGCACACATCCACTCACACACGTACATGCTGATGTACTCACATACCCATAACCACTCATCCTCACACACAGTCGCACTCAGGGGTAATCAAATAGATCACATGTGTACCCCCATACACACACATGCACTCACTTGCCCAGGTCACACCTGTTTTGTTTTGTTTTGTTTTTGAGTTGGAGTCTCACTCTGTCGCCCAGACTAGAGGGCCATGGCCGCTCCCGGCCACCGCAGCCTCGACCCGCTGGGCTCCGGTGATCCTTAGCCGGAACTACAGGCGCGCGCTACCACGACTGGCAATTTTTGATTTATTGTAGAGATGAGGTCTCGCCAAGTTGCCCAGGCGGGTCTCGAACCCGCGGGCTCGGGCGATCCACTCACCTCAGCCTCCGAGGCGTGGGATTACAGGCTGAGCCACCAAGCCCGGCTTGGTCACACCTGTTTATGCAAGCTCATACATGCCTGTTCATACCGCACACTCCCACACAGGCATGCATGGTTATTTGCACACGTGCACTCTGCTGTCTGCATACCATACACGCTTAGTCACAGTCTCGCAATACATATGGTCAAGCGCACACACGTAGTTGCACTACGCCCATGCTCACGTCCATATTGAGTGATACCTGTGCAAGCTTTGCAGACACCCATGCAGGCAGAGGGCAGAAACAGACTGTGTTCAGCAGTGACTGATATTAGCACTGGTCATCTCGCTCTTACCCTCATGAGCATTTTGTTAAACGGCGTGGTGATATTATTTCATCTGCCAACACCACACAGCGACTGGTGAGTCCGTTTTTGCATCCTTCACAATGCAAAGCTGTTGCCGTTGTGTCTGGGGTGCTCAGGGCTCACATGGGATTCTGGCAGCGGCTCAGATTCCTCTGAACAGACGCCAGCCACGTCTGCACTGTTGCCTGCCCTGGAGCCATGAGGGGCCGCAGGAAAGTGGTGCTGCTTGGACCACAGCCACACGGAGCCTCGCGGTGGCGGCAGGGTCCTCCAGTGGCCAAGCCAGTGGCATTTCCAAGCCAGTGTTTGTGCAACAGAGGGGGATATTAAGCTGCAGGAGCAGAGCCGCGTGGGAGGGAGGTGCAGTGCGAAAGAACCCCCGAGGCACCAAAGGGCTGCCTGTCTAGAGGTGGCTACATGGAGACCTGAGTGCACGGTGGTCCCTCAGCCAGGTTCCTCCCATTTCTTCCAGTGGGGAATATCACTTGTGTGGTCGCCATGGAAACAACCTGCTTTCCAAGGAGGTGATCAGACAGGCCCAGAGCTAGGAAACCCTGGCGGGAAGCCCTGCCTTGCCTGGGGGAGAGGGACGCCCTGAGCCGCCTCAGCCAACCAGCATGATGTGATCAGCGGGGCGGGTGCAGAAGTCAGGCGTCCCATCCTGGGGTGCTGGTGATGTCTGGCCTGGTCCCTGGTCAGGGGCTCTGCAGTAACCGTGTTTTGCTTGTACTCAGATGTCAGCGAGAACACCTGGAAAGAGAGACCTGCTCCAGGAAATGCAGGGCCCAAGAGGCCACCCAGGGACCCCTGTGCTGACCCAGAGGTTCTGCCCAGCCCAGAGGGCCCACCCCAACTGCCCACCCCCAAAGGCCTAGAGACAGAGGCCAGCCGGGGCCCCGGACCCTCACCCCCCAAGGCCCTGCTGTCAGCCTCAGTGAGGAATGGTGAGAGCCACACCACAGAGGGGCTGGCCAGCCTTATCCTGGACACTGGGTGCCCCCTCGGTGAGCTGGACAGAGATGTCCTCAGGAGAAGCCGCCTGCGGAAGGTGCAGACGTTCCCCAGACTCCCACCCGACGGCCCCGAGGCCCGTGCCCTCTGCCTGCCCCTGGCTGGCACGAAAACCCAGCTGCCCATATACGAATTCTCCCCTCCGGACCCCAGGAAGGTCCTTTCAGATGGGAAAAGTGGCCTTTCCAGCTTTAAGATGCAGCCCAAGTGCAGACGATGGCCCGAACAGGAGCCTGGACTCCGGCGCGGTGGCGACAGGGGTGCTGAAACACCTGAGACATCACAGCCTAGCCAGGGGCTAGCGGAGGAAAGACCCCTGCCCTGCCCTGCAGACCCTCCAGATGCAGACCATGAAGCTGCAACTCCCAGGAGTGCCGAGGGGATTCCGGACGGAGCCAGGCAGCCAGCAAGCGCGGCCACAGAGCAGGTGGGTGACCTGGCCCTTGCAGCTGGCTGGGGTGGGGGAGGGTCAGCGAGCCAGGGCTGTGCTTCAGTGCAGCCTCGAATGCTGTCTGCCACGCAGGGACTTAGCCTTCACTCCTGCTTGGCGATTCAGAAGTCTCTGCCGAGCGGCCCTGTGCTGCAACTGGGCGTTTGCTCTTGCCCCAGGCGTGGCTCCCAGCCAGAGCCCCTGCCTGTGGCCTCTCTGGAGGTGGCTGTCGGCTGCTAGACCACCCGGAGAGCAGCTGCTGCTCTGCTTCAGCCTCACTCAGGACCTCCCGGAACAGCCCCGCACACTGAACGAGGCCATCCTGAGGGCTGTTTTCTTCCAGGGAGCCGACCGGCAGTCCGGAATAAGCCGGAGTGACCTTAGGGCTATTTCAGGGACTCTGTTTTCCTAGTCCTGACATTCAGGGCTTTCCTCATCTCCCTCTTCTGCTCACTGAGAACATTAGAGACCAGCCCTGTGGGTGATGATGGCTCAGCCCCCAAGCTTGGGTCGTGAAGGACACCAAGCACACGTGCGCGAGCGTCCCCTACCGCATCCTCACGGACACTGGGATCTTGTGCAGCTGCCTCCCAGCCCAGCGCTGCCCTGCCCGCCTGCCAGCTGCCCCTCTTGAGGGATGGAAGATGCTGTTGGAGCAGTGTTCTGGGAGTTCTGGCCTGCTTCGTCCCCACAGGCAGTCCGGTGGCCTGTGTCCGTCGGCCCTCCGTCTGGCCAAGGACACCCAGGCCAAGCCCGGCCGAGTGTGTTCCCTCCTTGTCTCCCAGCAAGTCCTCTCCCCTCACCCCACCTGTGCCCCTGTGAGCTCCTCAGGGCGAGGACCCCTGGAGCCAGTGGACCACGGATAAGTCCGTGGCACGAGGACAAGGGTGCGCCCCACGCCTCCTGTCTCAGAGGCGCCTTGTTGACCCAGAGGTTAAAGGGGCGGGTAATTCCGTGGCTTGCATTTTTATTCGCATCCCAAGAACACGGGAGGGTCTTCTCCATCTGGCGTGAGGGGCACACACGTGTGTCCCGTCACCCTCCCCTGCTCTCCCCACTGGCCTCGCTGCTTGGCACTCCTTCCTTGCACAAGAGCCCACCTTTCAGACAGGTGAACCGGAACACAGAGCGACTGAGCCACCTGCTGGAGGCTCTGCACAGAGCAGGGCTGACTCAGAGCCCAGCTTCTGCTGTAGCCAGCAGGCTTGCCCACCTCCAAACCCAAGCATGGCTGCGGTCCCAGGATCAGGGCAGCAGCCCCCCACAGAGGGCATGACCAATCAGGCTTCAAGGCTGGCCCACAGCCAGCGCCTGCCATCTGGGTTCAAGCTTGGCACTGTGACCCCGCACGCGACACATGTTGGCCAGGGGACAAAGCACCCTGGAGCCCAGGCAGCTGGCCAAGCCCAGCCAGAGGAGCTGGCACACCGGGAGGAGCCACGGAACTGCAGCTGCTGCGCATTTCAGCTCCTCCAGTGCACGGGGAGGTTTTACAAGTGGGTCCGGAGGAAGACGCTGATCTCTAGAGCCTTCTGCTAAAGCGGCACTTCTGAGGCCCAAGGCTGGTGGTGGCTTGGGTCCCAGCTCTGCGTGGCCTCGAAGTGAGAGCTGCCCTCCAAACGGAATGTTCTCTTGGCTTCAGGAAAATACACATCACAGAATTTGCCATCTTAACCCCTTTTAAGAGCACAGTCCAGGGGCACGAAGTGTGTTCCCATGTTGAGCAACCATGACCGCCGGCCATCTCCAGAGCTCTCTCCCTCATCCAGAACGGAAGCTCCACACCGTATGAAATGCTCACTCTTTCTCCCAGGCCTGCCACCCCCTTTCCACTTTCAGTCTCTGTGAACTGACGAAAGTGGAATCGGACAGTGTTTGTCCTGTGACAGACTTCTTTCCCTAAAGGAATGCCCCCCAGGTCCACCCGTGCTGCAGCGTGTATTAGCGTGTCTTTCCTTTGGAAACTGAGGGATATTCCGCTGTGTGTATATGCCGCGTGGTGTCCATCCACTCCTCCATCAGAGGACACTTAGGGGGTTTCCACCCTTGGCGACTGGGAGACCTGCTGCCGTGAACATGGCTGTGCACATGTCTGTTGGGTCCCTGCTTCCCCCTCATGTGGGTCTGTGCCGAGCTGCAGCACTGCTGGGCCACAAGGGGGTTACGTGTTCCGTTTCCAAGGTGCCGCCACGTGGCTTTCTACAGTGGTTGCCTCATGAGATGCTCCTGCCAGCAGGTCCAAGGACTCCGAACTTCCAGTGTCCCCACCACACTGGTTTGGGCTCAGGACTTTCCCAGACCCTTCGTGAGGCCTAGTGGGCACCGACCCTGTGGCCGAGTGGGTTTTACCCTGTCATGTTCACGGACATCCCTCCTGAGGTGGCTGGGCAGGGCCCCAGTGAGGCGTGTCCACACTGATGCTGTTGCTCTCCCTCCCACAGTGGATGTCCCTGCAAGACCTTCTGTCCCAGCTGGGCCGGCCCTTCCGGGAGTATGAGCTGTGGGCCCTGTGCCTCGCCTGCCTCAGCGCGCTGCAGACGCATCCCAAGCACCCAGGTGACCCGTCCCCTTCGCTGTCCTGCGTGTCACCAGCCCCGCCTAAGCCGAGGGACCCAGGGCGGCCGGGAACAGTGTCCACGCTGCAAGCAAGGGCAGGAGGCTTGGCCACTCGGGGCACCCCGGGGTGTCTGCCCCCTGCGGCACTGAGGGAGCCGGGAAGGGTGGGGGGGGGGGGCGGATGCATTCCAAGTGGGCCTCAAAGCCAAGGACTCTGCTGTCGAGAGGAACAGGGACCACACCAGGGGTCCAGCCCACAGTTCTCAACACGGTGATGTTGTCCCCAAGGAGGTAAAACTTGGCTTGGGAAGGTAGGGCAGGCCATCCGACCTTGCACCAGTTTGTGGCCCACAAGCTTGAACTTGCCAGCCAGCAGGACAGACGGATGGTCCCTCTGGGGCAGGAACATGCCCTGGGGTGATGAGAACAGTGTCTGGACGAGCTGGGGGCGGGGCAAAAGGCACTATGTAGCATTCCTTCGTGTGGGCCTACAGCCGCCCTCAGACCCTTGACCTGGGGCAGGACTGGTGACACCCAGGGGAGCAGTTGGCCGGGGCCAGCCTCCTCAGATCCACCGCTCCTGGCACAGCGACCTGCACGTGGGCTGCCCGGCACTCCTCTCTGTTCAGCTCCTGTTCATTCCCAGCCTGATGTGTTGGATGCAGCCGCGTAGTGGCGCCGAGGCCGCACTGCCTAAGGGTGGACGGGGCGCTCAGTGGGGCCTGCAGCTGGGGGGCAGGCAGGGCACATCCCTGAGTGGGCGCGCAGGGAAGGGATGGAGAAGGGGAGGGCCTGCCTGGCCCGCCCGTGAGAACAGGGATGCCGTGCCTGCTCCTGACCTTCCCTCTGTTGCAGCCTACCTGTGCCTGGACTCCGTGCTGGTCGCCGAGGATGGGGCTGTGCTCTTCGGGCCACCTCCTGCCAACGGTGGGTATCCGGGTCCCTCTCAGGAGCCAAGTTCCAGCATCTGCTTATCAGGGATGGCAGGAAAGCTAAGCCGGGGTTTCTCTCTTAGGCTCTTACAACTCGTTCTTTCTGGCTCCGGAGGTGGCAGAGGAAAGGCTGGTCACCGAAAAGGTAACTGGGCCCTCCCCACCTTCTTGAGGCTGCCTGTCCCCCAGTCCTCGGGAGTGCCCGTGTCCCCCCGCCTGCCCAGTGGCCTGGTCTTGGGACTCAAGGGAGCCACAGCAGGTCTCCAGCACCTCGGCCCTGCTTGGCCAGGCAGCCACGGGCAGTGTCCAACCAGCCAGGCTGTGGCTATGGCTGGGGCGTCCTGGCAGGGCTCTGCATGGACAGCTGTGGCCATGTGTCCTGCAGCCACCCTCCTGGCTCACGAGAAGCAAGGGCTAAACTTCCAGGAATATTTGTGAGACACTTGTTAAACACCACCACTAGTAAACATTAAATTATTCAAATTTTAAATGCAATTAAAGAAATCATTCAAAGCCAAAGTAGAACTCCCACTCTGGGCAGATGGAGACAGGCCCTTCCCTGCTCCTCCCTCTGAGCACAGCTAAACCCCCTGAATGAAATAAACACCAGAAGATCTGTGGGGGAGGAGAAGGCAGTGGCCCTGAGTGCTCTGGGCCATCATTTTGCCTCAAATATCAAGACACGGAGCTAAGGAAGCCTGCAGCCGGCAGAAACCAGTGGGCACAGACCAAAAAAAAGAAAAAAGAAAACCCAACACAGCCTGGTCTCTGTAAGCCAAGAGACCAGGAAGGAGTCGACATTCACTGCCGTACTCTAGTCGAATACCACAGAAAACACTGTGGCTCACTCAGGCCAACAGAAGCTGAGCGTGGAACCCGGACTTGCCCTTGTGAGGCCAGGCACAGTGGCTCATGCCTGTAATCTCAGCACTTTGGGGAGGCCAAGGTGGAAGGACTGCTTGAGCCCAAGAGATCAAGATCAGCCTAGACAACATAGCAAAACCTCATCTCTACAAAAAAATCAAAAAATTATCCAGGAGTGGTGGCGCGTGCCTATAGTTCCAGCTACTTGGGAGACTGAGGCAGAAGGACCACCTGAGCCCAGGAGGTCGAGACTGCTCTGATCTGTGATTGTACCACTGCATTCCAACCTGGATGACAGAGTGAGACAACCCTGACACACACAAAAAATGTGCCCAACGTCTGCCCCAGCCCTGGGTGGCATCAGAGAAGGTGAAACAGGAACACGGATTTTCACTCTCACCAAGCAGTACCGAGGACCCGGCCCATGATGTCAGTGGAGACCACCTGAGGAGTAACGAGGCAGCCTTCTAGCAGGTGTCAGAGCAGGCCTCAGGGGGAACAGAAGTGAAGCCATCCCTACAAGGGTGTGAACAGAGACACTCCTGCTCTCCAGGCAGGGTTCACTCCATCCAGCAATGAGGAGAAGAAACTCACTCCTTGTGTGTCAGTGGGGTCACTGCCTGAACTTCTGTTCCCACCAGGAAATAACAAAGCTATGTCCCCCTTCCTCTGCAGAGTGGCATAGGAGAAAGAAAAATAAAAGAGGAGGGTGGAGATTGAGACAAGACCTAGAGTCATCTAACATGAAGATGTCCCAGTTTCTACTGAAGATCACTTGCCCTGCCAAGAACCAGGAAGATCTCACAGTGAATGAAAAGAGGCAACCAATAGATGCCAACCCTGACTCGATCGAAATGTTAGAAATAAAAGGATTTTAAGGCAACCATCATAAAAACGCTTTAATAGACAATCAAAAACACGCTTGGGACAAATGAAAATAGATAAATCTACAGATTTAAGAAGCTGAAAAAGCCCCAAATATAAATTCAAATAAATCCACACCAAGACACATCACAGTCAAACCTCTGAATACCAAAGACCCTCCAAGAAAAAGAAGAAGAAAAGAGAAGCAGCAGCTGACATACATACATAGAAGGGAAAAAACAGTTCAAATGGCTGCAGACTTCTCATCAGAAGCCAGAGAGGCTAGGAGGACATGCACATCTTTCAAATTCTAAGAGAACTATAATCCAGAATTCTATATCCGGCAAAAATACCCTTTAGAAATTAAGAAAATATCAATATATCCTCAGATTAAGGAAAACTAAGAATTTGTCACCTGCACTTCTATTCTAAAACAATAGCTAATGGAAATTATTTAAGCAGAAAAGAAAAAAGTCAAAGAAGGAATATTAAAATATCAAGAAGGAAGAAAGAACATACTAAGCAAAAAATACGGGTAAATACAATAAAATTTTCTCTCTTCTCGATCATTCTAAATTATGTTTGATGGTCAAAGTAAAATTTACAACAAGTTGAAATGGCTCTAAATGGATATGAAGAAGATATTTAAAATAATTATGTTATAAATGGGGAAAAGTGACAGGACATAAGTAAGGTTTCTACACCTCAAACTGGTAAATATTGACACCTGTTGACTGTGATAAGTTATGCATATATGTAGAATACTATTTAGAGCAACCACAAAAAAATACTATACACTATACAAAGAGATACACTCAAAAATACTATATATAAATAAAAATGGAATTCTTTTGTGTGTGTGTGTATGTCAGAGTCTTACTCTGTCACCCAGGCTGGAGTGCAGTGGCACGCTCATGGCCAACACAGCCTTGACCTCCTGGGCTCAGGCAATCCTTCTGCATCAGCCTTCCAGGTTCAATATATTTTGCACACTGGTGTGCGCAACTATGCCCAGACTAATTTTTTGTATTATTGTAGAGATGAGGTCTTACCATGTTGCTCGGCTGGTCTTGGGCCCAAGTTCAGGCAGTTCTCTCGTATCTGCTTCTCAAAGTGCTGGGACTATAGTCATGAACCACCACGCCAAGCCAAAATGTAATTATAAAAAGATGTTCAAGTAACCCACAGAAAAGAAGGGGGGAAAAGCAGAGAAACTAAAAAACAGGAAGAACAAACAGAAAACAAAAAACAAGTGGCAGACTTAAGCTCTAACATATCAATTATTACATTAAATATAAATGGTCTAAATATATTAATTAAAAGAGACTGAGTGATTTAAAAAAAAATGACCCAACCACGTACTGTCTACAAGAAACTCACTTCAAACAAAATAAGTAGGTTGAAAGTAAAAAAGATTGGAAGAGATATATTATGCAAGCATAAATAAACCAGGAATGGCTACATTAATATCAGATCAAGTATACTTAAGAGCACAGAAAATTACCAAAGACAAAGAGGGCATTGTATAACAGCAAAGGGCCAATACACCAAGAAGACGGCAATCCCAAATGTATATGCACCAAGTGACAGAGCTGCAGAATATGTGAAGCAAAACTGATGGAATTAAGGGAGAAAGAGACAAATTCGTGGTTATAATTGGAGACTTCAATATTCCTCTCTCAACAGTTGATAGAACAATTAGGTTGTAAACCAGTAAAAATACAGAGGAACTCAGCACCACCATCAACCATTAAGATATAATCAACATTTAAAGAACACTTCATCCAACAAAAGCAGAATACACATTCTTTTCAAGTGCCAGTGAATATGCATCAAGATAGACCATATCCTGTGCCATAACACAAACTTCAGCAAATTCAAAAGAATTTAAATCAGCCAAGCACAGTGGTGGCTCAAGCCTGTAATCCCAGCACTTTGGGAGGCGGAGGTGAGAGGATTGCCTGAGCTCAGGGGTTCGAGACCAGCCTGAGAAACATGGCAAGACCTCATCTCTAAATAAAAACAATAAAAATTAGCCAGGCATGGTGGCCCATGCCTGTGGTTCCAGCTCCTTGGAAGGCTGAGGTGGAAAGATTACCTGAGCCTGTGGTGGCTGTGAGCATGCCACTGCACTCCAGCCTGGGTGACAGCGTGAGACTCCGACTCAAGATAAATAAATAAATAGATAGATAGATAAATTTAAATCATACAGATGTGTTCTCTAACAACCGTAATAGAAAAATAAAAGGCAATTGTTCCAAACACTTGGAAACTAAACAACGCGTTTCTACATAATCAATATGTCATAGAGGAAGTCTCAAGGAAACTTTTAAAATATATTGAACTTAGTGAAAATGAAAATGCAGCATACATTGTATCAAGATTTTTTTGTGTCAATGCCAATCGGCTGGCTGTGATATTGTACTCCAGTTTTGCTAGCGGCTACTCTTGCAGGAACTAAGTACAGGGTACACGGGATCTGTGTTATTTTATACAGCTGTATGTCAGTCTACAATTATCTCAAAATAAAGGCTTTATTTCTATGCATTGATTACTTTTGAGTTGGAGTCTTGCCCCGTCACTCAGCCTGAAGTGCAGTGGCACCCTCACGGCCACCCCAGCACTGACCTGCTGGGCTCTGGAACTCCTTCACCCTCAGCCTTCCAAGTAGCCGACACTACAGGTGTGCGCTACCACGCCCGGCTAATTTTCTTTTTTTAATTGTAGAGACATGGTCTCACCAAGTTACCCTGGCTGGTCTCGACCCCCAGGCTCAGGCAATCCACTCGCCTCGGCCTCTCAAAGTGCTGGGATTACAGGCTGAGCCACCAAGCCCGGCCAAAAGCTACTTGGAAGGCTGAGGCGGAAGGATCGCCAGAGCCCAGCAGGTCGAGGCTGTGGTGGCTGTGAGCGTGCCATTGCACTCCAGCTTGGGCGACAGAGTGAGACTCCAACTCAAAAAAAAGTTTAATAAGTACTCAAAACCAAAGATTTCCTCTTATTACATCGTCTACTATTATCTCTGCTCATGAGGCTATCTATGTGTCTGGATGGTAGAAACTAAGAAGGTGAGCCGCTCTGCCCTTCTTTCCAACTCCACAATCATTGGCACCACATAGGTAGCTGGAGGTCAGCCATGCAGGAGTATTTACACCATGGAAATTGGCAAATGCTACAAATGAGTTGTTTGGTTGACTGTCTAGATTTAATGAAGCAATGGAGAAAACGTTAATACTGTGATTGAACTTGAAAGTGTGTCGTGCCTGTAGCTGCTATGTTGTATATATAGTGCAAAAGCTTGAGGAAACACTTGTCCAGCAAAGACACTGCATAGAATGAAGCTTAGAATTCCAATGCGGGTCTTTCTTGTTTCACTTTCATCTTACTTATTACTTCAATAATCATGAAAGTAAATGAACATCAACCAACACTCATGTCAGAAGCAGTCATTCATTGTAGGTTGACTGTGGATGTGCTGGGTAACAATCAATGAAAGTATTCAGTGAGAATCAATTGGCTCAGTGGGACTTACAGAAAATATTATATTAAATTGTGGGCGGCATATCCCTTATAGCAGTAAAATTCCTGGTGAACTTATGTGTGTAGCTAGAGGCATGCACTGTTGCTCAGAGAGCCAGTTGTCACATTTAGCAGCACAGCACTGGTTGGAGAGAGTCCCGGGAACTGGGTCCTTTTGGTGGTGAGCGAACCAGGTAGTTCTCAAAGTCCCGAGTTGCTGCCTTTGTGAGGTTGGAAGATGGAAAAGTCCAGCTGAGGCATCTCACAGTTGACTGTTTAAAACACAAACAGCGGGCTCGGTGGCTCAGCCTGTAATCCCGCGCTTTGGAAGGCTGAGGTGAGTGGATTGCCTGAGCCCGCGGGTTTGAGACCCGCCTGGACAACTTGGCGAGACCTCATCTCTACAGTAAATCAAAAAAGTAGCCGGGCATGGTAGCGCGCGCCTGTAGTTCCGGCTACTTGGAAGGCTGAGGCGGAAGGATCGCCGGAGCCCAGCAGGTCGAGGCTGCGGTGGCCGGGAGCGACCACTGCACTCCAGTCTGGGCGACAGAGTGAGACTCCAACTCAAAAAAAAAAAAACCCAAACAGATCGCTTGAGCCCAGGAGTTTGAGAGAGCCTGAACAACACGGCAAGACCCTGTCTCTATAAAAAAAAGTTAAAAATTAGCTAACCATGGTGGTG
>CAUYQG010025906.1:0-32526 GCA_963574415.1 Tarsius wallacei
CTTGACTCTGGGCTTGTTCGTCACTGAAACCGCTGTCGGTTTCAAACGCGAGCCCAGGTTCGAACCTGAATAAAGACCCTCGTGTTTTTGCATCGGGCTGGCTCCTTGGTGGTAATTTCTCTGGATTATTGAGTACAACAGCCAGCTTTTGTCCTGAGTTGCTTGCCCACACTCTCCTGCTCCTTTGGGAGATTCCTCAGGCTAAGGCACACATGCAGGTCTCTCCTTCCCATGCCCTCTTGGTTTCTCTAAGAGCCCTGTCTGGTTGTCACGTGGTCTCCAGTAATTTGGAAGTCGGGACCCTATTGCTACCTTCCAAATCCCCTAGCCCCATTTGCTCCCAGTAAATTTAAACAACTGCATGAGTGGGTCTAAACTCCCTTTTGTGCTATAATTAGGCTGGAACAAGGCTCACCCCAGGACAGAAATACTGTACGGGGGCGGGTTATAGACTGCTGCTGGTCCCCACAGTAGGGAAGTAGCGACCTTTTGAATAGGAGGATTAACACATTAGCACATAGATTCCTGCTTCCGGGGAGGGTTGAATTCTAGAATAAGAGCTCCAGCTTGTATGTGGGGGAGAGGGCAGGGGGGTGCAATGCACACTAAAGACTTTGTGTGTTCCTGGGGTATCTGGGGGGTAAACACAGGAAGAGTCTAACAGGCACCAGTCAGAAGAGTGGGGCAGCTCGAGACCCTCCAGGCTCAATGTTGTGAATGGCAACGATAGGAACCCCAGAATGAAAATCATCTCCTGTTGTCTACTTCCCTGTCAGGCAGTGTTGGGCATCTGTCACGCTATGGCAAAGCCCAGAGAACCTAGGCGTGCTGAAGTTAGACACACAGAAGTACCTGGAGAACCAGCTGTGTGACCTTGGCCTTGTTTGGCTGGCACTTCTCAGGGGTTCTATTTCATCATCTGTACAATAGAGGATAGTAACATCCATCTCATGAGGTTGTTAATAACAATGAGACGACACAAGAAAGTACCTAGAGACAAGTGAGTAACACCTATCAGGCCTTCAACAAACGGTAATGCCTCACCCTCACATAGTCTCTTTACCACCCACGTTGGCAAGGCTCTCATGGGTAAATCTCCCACTGAATATCGTCTTTGAAACCATTTCCAGTTATGTCCCAGGACAGTTGTCCCATTACTGTCCCTCTCCTTGTGCATTAGTATATGTGGCAGAATAAACGTGTCTGTGGCCACTTCCCCCACTTCAAAAAGAACCTGGTTAGACCGAGTTTGTGATCAGCTCAGCCATGCCACTCTCACAGGAGCACATGGAGAAGAAGCCCTTCGAGTCTTCAAGGGCCATAGGGGAGGAGATGGCTGGGAGGGGATGCACAGGGTGGCCCCAGCTTTTTGTACCCACTCATGGAAGTGCATTAAAGTGGGCCCTGAACTAGCAACAGAGGAAGTAAACAATCAAGGGACATGGGTGACAGTTTTATTTAAAAGAAAAAAGTTGGGACATTACCAGCTTTAAAGATTGTCTTCTTTTAAAGGAGGAGGAGGGGGAGGAGAAATAGGAGGGAGAGAAGGGGGAGGAGGAGGAGGAGGAGGAGAAATCGCAACAAAAAAATCTTTTAAAATCCTTGAAAGCAAAAAAGAACACGACAATAACAAAGTCTTTCTCAAATCTAACAAAAACAGCAGAGACTCAGGAAAATATCTAGGCTGTTGGGTTACTAAAAGAAATAAAGACTTGTTCTTACACCTCTGGGGTAAAATGTAAAAGTGGAAGAAGACACTCAGACTCTAAATCTACTGTACAACCATACCTCTGTGGCTTAGAAATCAGGCAGGAGCCGGGCTCGGTGGCTCAGCCTGTAATCCCGCGCCTTTGGGAGGCTGAGGTGAGTGGAATGCCTGAGCCCGCGGGTTCGAGACCTGCCTGGGCAGGTGAGACCTCATCTCTACAATAAATCAAAAAATTTAGCCGGGCGTGGTAGCGCACGCCTGTAGTTCCGGCTACTCAGAAGACTGAGACGGAAGGATTGCCGGAGCCCAGCAGGTCGAGGCTGTGGTGGCCGGAAGCAGCTGCTGCACTCCAGTCTGGGCAATGGAATGAGACGCCAACTCAAAAAAAAAAAAAACTTTGTGTGACTAAATAGAGTATGTTTCAGTCTCCCAATTTGCCTAGCACAATAAATATTGAGTTGTGCTATAACAAGGAACATCATATTTGAAAACACAGAACCATGATACTGAATGTCCTAAAATTCCTGCAATCTTAATTTACGTATTTTCTATTTACATTTTTTGATCCATTACTAGTATGTTTTATAACTATTATTAGCCCTTTTGGGTATCATAGACTCCTTGGATAATGGTATTTTTAAACTACAGAATTTTTCTTCAGAGAAACAATGACTCAAGAATGCACATATAAACATATTATTAGAATTGTATTGTTTTGTTGTATTTACACACATTGTGAAACCCATTCATGAACCCTGTAGTGGTCACTATGCCAAGGTTAAAAACCATTATCTTAAAGGTAGTACTAGTTAATTAGATTTCTAATCATTAAGCTATATTTTTGGTCAGAACATACTAATTAATTAAGATAATGGACTTGACAACTATTAGAGCACCTAAAGAGAATAGGCTTCTAGAATAATTTCTGCCACATTCCACCTTGCTAGGCAAGTTAGTGACATTCATCTCCTTATAACATAACAACTGTGTATTGTCTGTTAGAATATTAAGGTAATAGCTATAAATTTTACAAATACATTCAGAAGTATAGGTTTTTCCATGATAGACACAGGTTCATGTGCACATGTGCACACACACACACACACACACACACACATACACACACACACATGCCTTGATCCATGTGTAGATTTTGCTATAGAAACTTCTATCTCTGGTAGCCTTCAAAAACCTTCAAATGGAAAATAAAATAGCAAAGTTAGAATAAAATTTTGTCTAGAATAAACTATTTTCCATGAATCAAATATCTTGGTCCCAAAAAATTAGAACTATATTCCCAAAGTTTAGTTTTATATACATTATAGTATATTGTATATAATTAATATAAAATTTGCCACTTTTTAAAAATATTTTCTCAATTTAGACTAAGAAAGTTTAAATTTGAGCTGATAGAGAAACTAATGAAACAAATATCTAAATTAGATAAAGTATACATATAGCTGTTCCTCAACTTTCTATTGGGTTATATCCCATTAAACCCATTATAGGTTTAAAATATTGTAAGTCAAAAGTGTATCTAATGCACCTAATCTATGAAACACTATAACTTAACCTAGCCTATCTTAAATGTGCTCATAACACTTGCATTTGCTTACAACTGGGCAAAATCATCTAACATAAAGTTTATTTTAAATAAAGTATTGAATATCTCATGTTATTTATTAACTATGTATCAAAAGTAAAAAACAAAATGGTTGTGTGTGTACAGTTTCTACTGAATGCACATTGCTTTTACACCATCATAAAATTGAAAAATCATAAATCAAATCATTGTAAGTTGAGTGCCATCTGTACTTTATATTAAGTATATACTTTACTTTCTTAGTTATATATACAACATATGTAACACATATATACAGAGAGATAGACATATAACAACATATTTAAATTGGAGTTCATTCGAAAAACAACAAATATAATACTCTGAAGACTTTTATATGGAAAAACTAATGTGCCGGGCTCAGTGGCTCAGCCTGTAATCCCGTGCTTTGGGAGGCCGAGATGAGTGGATTGCCTGAGCCCGTGGGTTGGAGACCCGCCTGGGCAACTTGGTTAGCCCTCATCTCTATAATAAATCAAAAAAAAATTAGCCGGGCGTGGTAGCGCACACCTGTAGTTCTGGCTACTTGGAAGGCTGAGGCGGAAGGATCACCGGAGCCCAGCAGGTCGAGGCTGCAGTGGCCGGGAGCGTGCCACTGCACTCCAGACTGGGGGAAAGAGTGAGACTCCAACTCAAAAAAATTAAAAAAAAGAAAGAAAAACTAATGATCTTCTTGTATTAAGGTGTACTATGGGAATTGTAGACTTCAAATTCACAAACTAACCAAATTCTGAAACCATAATCAGAAAATATCACCATTTTGATTTGAAACAAAACATCAGTATATAATGAGTTGAACTAACCATGTGAAAGAGTGATATACTCTATTTGCCAATACATAAGGCAAAACTCTTCTAGAAAAGGATGCTAAGGAAAGAATCAAAGATGCAAATAACATATATTCAAAAAGAGACTTTCATTACTATAGCATTATCTATTCTATTAAAAATGTGGGAAGAATCTAAATGTCCATCGATAGAATCTAGTAATTATATTTTTGTATAGTATAATAATATATATCTAATAAAAAACAATTCTAAAATAATGTTTATTGCTGTAGAAAACTATACTATTCATAATACAATTATAATTTAGCATATAAAGTGGTAAGTTTAACATATTACCAGTTTTGTAAGAATGACAATACGTAAGAAAATATTTTCAATTGTTATGTTTCAGGTTTTTTTAATTTTTGGCTCTCCTGTGTTCTTGCATCCAACTTAGTTTTTCATTTTAATGGGAGAAAAAGTCAAGAAATGGCATGTTTTAAAGGTGCAATAACATATCAAGGAATTATTTGTGATTTTTTTCTCATGAGAATAAGACACATTCCTTAAATATAATGAATGTTTGTTTTTTTAGCTGTATCAAATATCTAAAATTTAACTAGTGTTAAAGTAAGTAGGACATAATATCCTAGTTGTTCAGAAGATGTTTTCTTAACAGAAAGATGGTAGTTTGTATAAAGTTGGACAAGAGCCAGAGATGACCATTTTATCAGTAATTCTCCAGGGCTATGTAAAAGGCCACTGTCCAAGAGGCCTTCAGGTTTCAGGCAACTGGAAAGCCTATGACACGACAGGAAGGTCATCAGCTTCCACATCAGACAGTCCAGATTAAATGTCCTGCAAAATTACACAAGTCCCTTTGCTCACCAAGAATACTTCTGATTAATCATTTGATTGTACTAGTACCTTGATAAAAGAAAGCCTGTACCCATGAGATAAGAGGACATTGATAGTCCCTAGGAAAGCACTTCTTTCCCAGAGTGCCCACACATGCCCCAGTTATAAACTTGAAAGTGGACATGCATTTATAAATAATTCTCTTGTAAGCGCTTTTGTTTTGTTTGGCTTTGGTTTGATTTGGTTTTCTGCTTTTTGTTTTCTGGTACCCTGAAACTATTCTGTATTCTGATTATTGGCATGTAAACAGGGGGGAAAAGTTTTTAAACCAGAGAAATTAACCACCTGTAGTGTCATTCCAAGTTATACACGTGCCAATAACTTTAACCTGGAGAGCTAGCTTCCTGGTCTTTCTTTACCAATGCTTCCAGACATTTCAACCAAAGCAAAGACTATAGCTCAATTTACAAACCCCTGATATTTTACTATTTTTCCAAAGCCTAAATTCTTCTGTTTGCCACTTGGTTTGACTAACCATGAGAACTAAAATATTTTTAGAACTATAATTCTTTGTAATAAATTCATGGTTAAATAAAAATGTGTAGAAGATAGTTTTTAAGACTCTATGTGTGAATGTCTTGGGTATGATGATGTATTGGAGAAAAGGTGTTAATCTATGTACAAAGGGCCTTCCCTTTGACATATTATTAAGAAATTCCTTATCCCTGTTGAAAAAACAAGCAAGGCTATATTAATGCTTAAGTTGAAATAATGTCTTAGTTTGTTTTGTGCTGCTACAACAGAAAATCACAGAGTGGGCAATTTATAATGAATAGAAATGTATTGGTGCAAGGTCTGGAAGCTGATAAGTCCAAGATCAAGGAGTTGGCATCTTATGAGGACCTTCCATTTGGCACATCATAATGAAACTCCTTATCCCTGTTGAAAAACAAACAAGGCTATATTAGTGCTTAAGTTGAAATAATGTCTTAGTCTGTTTTGTTATGCTCAACAGGAAATCACAGAGTGGGCAATTTATAACGAACAGAAATTTATTGACTCATGGTTCTGGTAAATCGAATATCAAGGGGTTGGCATGTGGTGAGGGCCTTCTTGCTGCATCATCCCATAAAGAAAGGGCAAGAGGGAGTAGGAGATCAAACTTGTAGCCTCATGCCCTTTTAGAATCAGCATTAATCCATTTTTTGAAGTAGAGCTATCATGACTAAATACCTCCCATTAGACCCTGCACTGTTGTTTTGGGAATCAGTTGTCAACACATAATTTTTGTGGGACACACTTAAACCATAGGAAACAGTATGCATGTTTAGAGTTGAAATTATACTAAGTTAAAGAAGTCTTAGAGAAATGTTTTTATTTCTAGAATTGTTACATCTTCTCTTAATAATTAAAAAGAGAAATCCCTTACCTATACTTACAATTTTGGGGAAGGGAGACCATTAAAAACCTGGAAGAAAGCAAGTTGGTACTTCGCTAAGGACTGTTCAGTCAGAGGCAAGTTTTTCACAAATCCCATATTAGTTAATCAGATGGTACCTTCACTCAGTATTCATACTTTCCCATCAAAATTAAGCCATGAAACTGAAAATTAACACAAGTTGAACAATTGCAACGGCCCTTTACTGGTTACCTGTTGCTGTGTTCATATTCATCCAGACTATCCTCCCCATTCCACTGTAGTCATCTTTTTTACTATGCAAACCAAACATATCCCCCTTAGAATTTTTAATGGATTTCCCACAGTACAATATATAAATTCCTTGGCATGGCATACAAAGCTTTTCATGATCTGGCCACTCTTATAAATACACAGTCTCCCCCCAATCACCTTAATACCACACACACACACACACACACACACCCAACTAACGTGTAGTCTAGTATCTCCATAGCTCCCCAAAACATAATATTTCCCCTGTTCCCATGCTATCACCAGTTGTTTTTCTCTTCACAGAATGGTATTTACCTGTTTCCTAACACACAAATATTTATTTCTCAACCCAAGTGATTTCTCTGTTGACTCCTCTGAATACTTCAGGAAAACTTGGGTGCAGTTTTTCTTCTTTATTTTTAACTTGGTATCTAACAAAAGTAAAAATGTCTTTATATTACCTTATAACATAGTTTCATGGTTTGATTTTGTTTTCATATCTGCTAAACTCTTAAATCTTTCTTTAAATTTGATGCTTGGACCATCAGCATAAAAATTACCTGGAAACTTGCTAGAAATGCACTTTCAGGATCGACCTCCAGATCTGCTGGATCAGAAACTCTGGGAGTGAGGTACAGTAATCTCTATTTTACTAAGCCCTCCATATGGTTTATTGTTTTTTAATTGACATGCAATAATGATATATATCCATGGGGTACAATGTGACATATATATGTATATATAATATACATACATATGTTTTATATATGTAACATGAAATAATTAAGTGGATTAAATAAACATATCCATCACCTTTTTATTTCTTCTAAGTTATCAGAAATGTACTGTCTTGAAAATTTTGAAATATACAATACATTATTATTAACTATAGTCACTGTGCTCTACAACAGAACTTACAAATTATTCTTCCTGTCTAACTGAAATTATGTACCCTTTGACAAGCGTCTTTCTCTTTCCTCTGCACGTCCTTACCACCTGCAGCATCTGGTAACCACTATTCTACCCTTTACCTCCACAAATGTGACTAGCGTGGATTCTACATATAAGTGACATTTTGTGGTATTTGTATTTTCTGCCTGGATTATTTCACTTAACATAATATCTTCAGGTTCATCCATGTTGTACCAAATGACAGAATCTTCCCAACCTTTTAAAGCTGAAGAGTATTCCATTGTGTATATATACTTTAAAAAAAAATCTATGATTTTGCTACTGTGAATAATGATGAAGTGAACATGGAAGTAGAGATATCTCTTCAGCTTATTTATTTAAATTCCTTTGAATATGTCTGAGGGGGGACCCAAAAAACTCTAGAATGTATTTATTATAAATTGTGTATTTATTCTCACATGTTCAAACTTCAGTCACTTTCCTGTTTATTTATATATATTTTTTAATTTTTTAAAATTTTATTTTAAAGATACGGGGTACAATTCAGGGTTAGGTATACAAATGTTCATTATGCAGGTACCTTTGTTGATGAAGTGTGCCCTCCCTCCCCTGGCAGTTTCCCTCAACTGCCAATCCCAACCCCCCTTCAGTCACTTTCAAAGTACTCTCTGTGTGATGCAGTACAGCTGTCGAGATACTTTTTCTACTGTTCAAAACAGAACTACTTTTAGTTCTTCTCATATTTTTTGTTTCACTTCTTCCACATTGGCAAAACTTTTTCCTTTGAGGCCTTTTTTTCATCTGGGGAAACAACAAAAAAAAGTCACTTGGGGTGAGATTGGGTGAATAGGGAGGGTGGACCATGGACAACATGCCATTTACAGTCCAAAACTGCTGAACACATAATGTAGTATGGGAAGGTGAGTTGTCATGGTGGAAGAACCTGTCACCTGTTTGCTACAACTTGGGATATTTCTTCCACAAATCAAGATGCAACTTTCCAGACAAAAACTTTGGTTGACTATTTGATCTGGAAGAACAAATTCCCAGTGTACTACAAGGGGCCCACCCTCCAAAAGATAATTTCTGGGTTTTTTGGATCTCCCCGCATACCCAAAAGCTAGATCATATGGTAGTTCTATTTTTAGTTTTTTGAGGACCTTCCAAACTTCTTTCCATAATGGCTGCATCAATCTATAGTCCCACCAACAGGGTACAAGGGTTACCTTTCAACATCCTCGTCACTTATCATTCATCTTTTGAATAATAATCACTCTAACAGGTGTGGGGTGATATATCATTTTGGTTTTAATTTGCATTTCCACATTGATAAGTGATATTGAAAACCTGTTGACCATTTGTATGTTTTCTTTAAAAAATGGTGTACTCTGCTCCTTTGCTCGTTTTAAAATAGCATTATTTGTTTTTGTTTTTTGCCCTGAGTTGTATGAATTCTTCATACATTTTGCATGTTAATCCCCTATGATATATGGAATGTGAATATTTTCTCCCATTTTGTAGGGGGTTTTTTATTATTATTGAATGTTTTCTTAGTTGTGAAGAAGCATTTTAGTTTGATGTAGTCTCACTTGTTTATATTTGCTTCTATAGTCAGTGTTCTTGATGTCATATTCAAAAAATCATTACCTACATCTATGGCAAGCAGTTTTTCTCCTGTTTTTCCTAGTAATTTTACAGTTTGAGGTCATGCTTTAATCTACTTTCAGTTTTTTTTAATGGTGTGAAATAACTGTTTGTTTTCATTCTTCTGTATATGGATATACAGTTTTCTAGCACTAATTATTGAAAAACTGTCCTTTTTACATTGTGTATTTTTAGCACCTTTGTCAAAAAGATCAATTGTCTATAAATGTGTAGGTTTATTTCTGGGCTTTCTGTCCTATTCATTGGTTCACTTGTCAGTTTTTATGTCAGTACCATGCAGTTTTTATTATAATAGCTTTAAAATATGGCTTTAAATAAAGTAATATGATGGCTTAAGCTTTGTTAATTTTACTCAAGAATACTTTGGCATTTGGGGGCGTTTTGTGATTATGCAGTCAGAGAAGCAAACGTAAAAATATGAATAAAGTATACAAGAATTGTGGAGTACCATCAAGAGACCTAACAATCACATAATGGGTATTTTTAGGGAAAAAGATAAATAAAAGAAGCCAGAAGGCACATTTAAAAAAATAATAACTAAAATGTTTACAAATCTGGGGAAAAACATCAACATTCAGGAATAAGAAACTCAGAAGTCTCTATTTAAAATCAACCCAAAGAGGATTTCACTAAGTCACATCATGATCAAATTATCAAAAATCAAAGACAAAGAAAGAATTCAAAAAGCCACAAAACAATCATTAACAACATGAAAATAGTGACACAGCATACCAAAACCACTGGAACACAGCAAAAACAGTTCTGAGAGGAAACTTTATAGCATTAAGTGCCTACATAAAAAAGATAGGGAGATCAGAAATTAACAACTTAAACTTACATCTTAAAGAACTAGAAAAACAAGAACAATCTAAACCTAAATCTAGCAGAAGAAAAGAAATAACAAAGATCTGGTCAGAACTTAATGACATTGAAACAAAAAAAGTTATACAAATGGTAACAAATAAAAAAGCAGGGTTTTTGAAAGGTTAAACAAAATCAGCAGCCCACTGGCTAGACTAACCAAAGAAAAAAAGAAAATGCAAATAAATTCAAGCAGAAATGACAGAAGTGACATAACAACTGATACCACATGAACAATAAAGATTATCAGGGACTACTATGAACATTTCTATGGCAACAAACTGGAAAACATAGAAGAAATAGATAAATTACTCAAAACATACAATCTCCAAAGACTGAACCACAAAGAAACGGATACCCTGAACAGACCAGTAATGAGCAATGAAATGGAATCTGCAATTTAAAAATCTCTCTAAAACAACAAAAAAGACCAGGACCAAATGAATACATAGCCTAATTTTATCAAATGTATAAAGCAGAACTGATACCAATTCTACTGAAACTATTCTAGAAAATTGAGGAGGAGGGATTCCTCCCAAACCCATTCTGTGAAACCAGTATTACACTGATATCAAAATTAGGCAAGGACACGCCAAAAAAAAGAGACTACAGGCCTATTTCCTTCATAAATATAGATGCTAACATCCTTAACAAAATACTAGTGAACCAAATTCAACAGCATATCAAAAATATTATCCATCATGATCAAGTGGGCTTTATTCCTAGGATGCAAGGACCACTCAATATCCACAAATCAATAAACATGATCCACCACATAAACAGAAGCAAAAATAAAAATCTTATGATCATTTCAATAGATGCAGAAAGGCATATAGCAAAATCCAACATCCCTTCATGATAAATACCTTCAACAAACTGGGCATTGAAGGAATATATCTTAAAATAATAAGAACCATATATGACAAGCCAGCAGCCAACATCTGGGAAAAGTTGGCTTTTAACTAGGAAAAGTTGAAAATATTTCCCTCCTTCAGAACTGGAACAGGACAAGGCTGTCTACTTTCACCACTCTTATTCAACACCATACTGGAAGTCCTATCAAAAGTATTCTGGCAAGGGAAAAAAGTGAAAGGTATTCAAATAGACCAAAAAAAAAAAAAAAGTAAAACTATCCCTGTTCATAGATGACATTATTGTATACCTAGAAACCTCTAAATACTTCTCCAAGTAGCTTCTGAGCAGGATAAATGACTTCAGTATACTCTCAGGATACAAAATAAATGTGCAAAAATAAATAGCACTCTTATACACCAACAACATTCAAGCTGAGAACCAAATCGAGACTCAATCCCAGTCCCACTAGGCACAAGAAAAGTAAATTACCTAGGAATACTCCTAACTAAGGAAGTGAAAGATCTCTACAAGAAGAACTACAAAGCACTGATGAAAGGAATCATAAACCACACAAACAGAAAAACGTCCCATGGTCATGAATTGGAAGAATCAATATTGTTTAAATGACCATACTGCCCAAAGCAATCTTATAGATTTAATGCAATCCTTATAAAAAAAATACCAACTTCATTCTTTACAGAACTAGAAAAGACCATGTCTTTTTTAATTAATTAATTTATTTGTTATAAAGATGTGGGGTACAATTCAGGGCTAGGTATACAAACATTGATCACGCAGGTACTCTTGTTGAAGAGGCATTCCCCTCCCTCCCCTAGTAGCTTTCCCCAACTGCCAGTCCCATTCCCCCTTCCCCTGACAGTTTTCCGCTACTGCCAATCTCCTTCTCACAGCATTATAATTGTTCAAGGTCACCTTATGAGTGGGAACATATGGAACTCAGTTCTTTGTTTCTGTGATAAATCACTGAGTATGATTGACTCCAAATCCATCCAAGTTGCTGCAAAGTCCATATATTTGTCTTTCTTTATGGCTGCATAATATTCCATGGTGTACATGTACCACATTTTTTTTTAATCCAGTCCAGTTTCAATGAGCAACATTGTTGGTTCCATGTTTTTGCTATTGTGAATAGAGCTGCAACAAACATACGTGTGCAGGTATCTAGGAAAGGCAATTTCAAAGTTTATTCCACATCCTTATAATAAAAAAATTAAAATTAAAAAAAAAAATTTAAATCTCAAATAGCCAAAGCAATTCTAAGCAAAAAGGACAATTGCAGAGGTATCACACTACCTGAATTCAAATTATACTATAAGGTTATAGAAACTAAAACAGCATGGTACTGGTACAAGAATAGACAGGTTGGCCAATGGAACAGAATAGAGAATCCAGAAATAAAACTATATTTCTACAACCAATTGATCTTTTAAAAAGTCAACAAAAATAAACAATGGGGAAAGGACACCCTATTCAATAAATGGTGCTGAGAAAATTGACTAGCCATATGCAGAAAAATGAAACTGGGCCCCTATCTATCACCATATACAAAATTCACTTAAAATGGATCAAAGACTTAATGGTAAGACTTGAAACTATAAAAATCCTATAAGAAAACCTAGGAAACACTCTGCTGGACATTAGCCTAGACAAAGAATTTATGACAAAGACCCCAAAAGCAATTGCAACAAAAATTGAAGTAGACAAAGGGCACTTAATTAAACTAAAAGCCTTCTGTGTAGCAAAAGAAATAATCAGCAGAGTAAACAGAAAATCTACTTAATGGGAGAAAATATTTGCATATCACGCCTCAAACAAAGGCTAATATCCAGAATCTACAAAAACTCAAAACAACTCAACATGAAAAAATAAAATAACCCCATCAAAAAGGGGGGAAAGAACATGAACACTTCTCAAAAGAAGACACACAAGTGGCCAAGAAACATTTAAAAAGTTCAACATCACTAATCGTCACAGAAATGCAAATTAAAACCACAATGAGATAATCACCTAACACCAGTCAGAATGGCTATTATTAGACAGTTGAAGAACAACAGATGTTGGTGTGTTGTGGAGAAAGGGCAATATTTATCTACCGTTGGTGGGATTGTAAACTAGTTCAAGTTCAATCTCTATTGAAAAAAGGATGGCGCTTTATTAAAGAACTAAAAATTGAATTGCCATTGGACCCAGCAATCCCATTACTAGGGATCAAAGGAAACGGTATATATAAAGATATCTGCATTCGTGTGTTCATTGCAGCACTATTCACAAAAGCAAAATCATGGAACCAACCTAAGTGCCCACCAACAATTGACTGAATAAACAAAATGGGGTATATTTGCACCATGTAATACTACACAACCATAAAAAAGAATGAAATCATGTCATTTTGCAGCAACATGGATGGGACTAGAGATCATCATCCTAAGTGAACTGACTCAGAAACAGAAACCAAATACCACATGTCCTCACTTATATGTGGGAGCTAAATTATCACAAAGATGGAAATAATAGACACTGGGGACACCAATAAGGGGTGAAGTGGTGAGGGTGGTTAGGGTTCAGAAATGACCTATGAGTACAACGTTTACTATCTCAGGAATGGGCCACCTGAGACCCAATCCCCAGCATTACACAATATGTCCATGTAAAAATCACGCTTGT
This sequence comes from Tarsius wallacei, assembly GCA_963574415.1. Classification (NCBI taxonomy): domain Eukaryota; kingdom Metazoa; phylum Chordata; class Mammalia; order Primates; family Tarsiidae; genus Tarsius; species Tarsius wallacei. The sequence goes on from CAUYQG010025906.1 coordinate 13,605, forward strand.
GTACCCCCTGAATCTAAGGAAAAAATTGCTAAAGAAAAATAAAAAAACCATCAACCAAGATTACTTTATCAACCAAGGCAATCCTTTAGAATTGTGGGAAAAATAAACACTTTCCCAGATAAACACAAGCTAAAGGAGTTCACTATCACTAAACTTGCCTTATAAGAATTGTGAAAAGGAATTCTTTTCTTTAAGCTAAAACAAAATAATTTTAATTAATAATATAAAAGAGAGGAAAGTAAAACTCAATGGTATAAGAAGTACATAGATTCAGAATATTCTAGTACTGTAATGATGGTGTATAAAGCAAATTTATCTCTAATATGAGGGCTAACAGGTAAAACTATTAAAAACAATTATACCTATAAAAAATTGTTAAGGGATACATACTACAAAAAAATGTAAAGTTTGAGATCAAAAACCATAAAATAAGTTAAAGGTAAATAAAAGTATAGAATTTTACATACAATTAAAGAAAAAAATTTATCAGTTTAAAATAGTTTTCTGTAAGTATAAAATATTGTATGTAACCACAGCAAAAAACCTACAGGAGTTGCACAAATCATAAGAAGAAAATATTCAAAGCATTCTAATAGATAATACCATAAAATCATAAAAGAATATAGCAAGGAGGGGGGAAAAAAGGACTTACAAGACAACCTTCAGGTAATTCTAACCCTCATTAAAGTCTGAGAATAACTGATTTTTGCAATAAGTCAGGAATTCAGACACATATAATAGAAGCTTAGGTAACAGTGGCTTAACCCAGTGTGATATATTTTTGTGACATAACTTGAAATATAGAGATTGGTAGCCCAAGGCAGATAGAGTAGCTCAAAGAAGTTATTAAAGACCTAAGTTCTGCATAGCTTCCTGATCCACAATTCTTATCATGTAGTATTCACTTTTATGCTCATAAAGTGTCTACATAGCAGTTGAGTCTTTTTCTTTTTTTAATGAAACTGTAACTTTTCCTAGGTACCCACTTATTAGATTCTACTCACATCTGAGAACTGTGCCTCATAGCTACAATCTACTGAAAAGATGCCTGGGAAATCAAGTTTTCTAGACTGATACTTTATATCTTTTGCAAAAACAAAAGTGTGATAGTTTGGACAAGCAATTAGCATGTTTTCTTAAGCTGAAATAATTTCTGCCATATGATAATAGGAAAACAAAGATGCAGCTCATTTAATAATGTGCTCCCAGTTTTTTCTTTCCTCATGAGAACTTTAACCACTGTTTAGTCATTAACCTTATTAATTATGTCAGACTTGATAAAGTTGATAATTTTTAACCTTTTTTTTAATTTACAAAATTGACACTTTTACAAGGTTCTACCTAATATAAACACTGTACTTTGGAAATGTATACTTAGTAATCAGTGTGTATATGTACCACCAAAAGCAAAGATGCATCTTAGTTGTTTGTTTAATCAAAGAAAACAAAAACAAATCCTAAACAGCATTCAAAAGGTTGCAATATATTATTTGTATATTTAATATTACATGCTGTATCATGTTGGAGAAATAGGCTAGAATAAAAGCTATGAATCAATGCAAACCACACTGTTTAGAAGACAACTCAGAGCACATGCTGACTTTTGGTCAGTCAGTACATATATCTTCACATATAAAATTTTATTCTTAACAGTAGGGACACCACAATTCAAAGTTTGGTTTGTACCAATTAGCTTGATTTTGAATAGGTACATTTTCAAAAGCATTCTTTGTCGTCATCAGATTGTCATGTGAAAAAACAATTCACGTTTGTTTGAAAGTTATAGAAAGAATGATTTATTGACCTATTCTGGTACCAGATCTGCATACAGAGCCCTTTACAAAGTAACACCTCAGATTTTTAGCAGAGTCAGATCTTTGCTACGCATTATGCAGTGATAACTGAGAGTCAGTTGATATATTTATTATTCTTAATTTTTTATGAGATCTTTAGTATAAATTCTTTGTAAAGTGTATTCCTTTAAAGATCCCCACCCCCACATAGAGATGGAAAAAATAACAGTTTTACAAAAGCATTTGATTTAATGTTTTTACGTTGAAAGAAAATAATCACACTTCTCTTAAGTGGAACAATTGCTAACACCATAATACATTTATTTTAATACATGTATGTGCATGTATTTTATTTACTGCACATCTATGCTCAACATTTGGACCAAGAGTACTTTCAAGGCTAGAATTTGGATCAACTCAAGAAGCCACTAGTTGAGTAAATGGGTCACTATAGTGAAATCACTTAGACAATGACTTAGATTTCAGGACGTTTTGAAGAATTTTTAGATTTTCTCAGTGGTGGATAATTGTGGTCTCTAAATGTGAGAAATAATATGGTGAATATTTTTAACTTTGAAAAGGAAGGTTCTAAAATAAGCTAAATTCTAAATGAATTCAATGAAAAAAATTAAAACCTTTAAAAAAGTAAGTGAATATTTAATTTATCTCAAGGTGTGCTATGACTTTATAAATATGAAATGAAAATGAGAATAATAGTTGTAACTATCAGAATTATGTGCAAAGGAAACATAAGAAAGAAAATTCATGGGCAAATAACGATTTAAGCAAATATGACAAAAGACTAATATTAAATGTGTCACCTCAAATTAAATAATTTAAATTAATAACATTAGTAACAAAGGCAAAAGACTTAATAGAAAAAAACAGTCCAGGTAAATTAAGTGGAAATTCTCAGGAGAAATATAAATTGCCAAAAAATAGTTTAAATTATTCAATTTCACTCTTACAGAATTTGAATTACCATGAGATAACATTTTAGTTTTTCACCTTTTGTATAATAAATTATCACAAAATAAGTAACTTGAAATAACAGAAATAACTATTGTACATTGCTGACTGTCAAAATTCTGACATGTGTCTCACTGACTTAAAACAAGGTATTGGCTGGTCTGCATTCCTTTCTGGTGACTCCTGAAGTGAATCTATTTCCTTGCCTTTTCCAGCTTCCAGAGGCTGTCCACGTTCCTGGCCCTTGGTCTTCTTCCAATACTTCCAAAGCCAGCAATACTGATGCTCTCTGACTCTGCTTCCATCATCACTTCTTTCTCTGACCCTGACCTCTTCTGTCCCTCTTACACTTTTAAAGACATTTGTAACTACATTGAACCCACCTATGTTACAAGATACACTCTGTATATTAAGGTTAACTGATTCATAATTTTTGCCATGTAATGCAATATATTCACAAATTCCAAGAATTAGGACAGTGATATTTTGGGGGAGCCATGATTGCACCTATCACACATACCATATTTTGCCAGCAAAATTTGGTGGGATCTTAAAAATTGTATTCAACTTGGGAAAAGTATAATGGGATGATCATTGATTTGGACAGAGGCAACATTATTAAAATACAAGTGGACAACTAAACCTACAACTCAAATAACTTGAATCTCTCAATAAAATAGCCTAGCTATTCAGTCTATGTTTGACTAGCTCCAGTAGATGGGCAAACTCAGAGATCATTCTGTCTCTAGATTCCAACTCTAAATCCCATCTTCATATCTGAATACTACAGATTTCTTTCTTATAATTAGTCAAAATCCGCCTGCCTGCCCGCCTGCCCACCTGCCTCATAACTTCCATACTTTCTTCTACTGTTTCTGCTGCCTGGAAACCATAGCAAAATTTGTAACTCCCCTCTTCCACACCATAGGTATTCTAAGTATTTGGATTGGCATTTTTAATACATAAGTTCTACTCTTCAAGTAAAATATTTGTTATTCCTTCAATTATCCTATGTACATTACTGAAACATTTTACCTTTCAGGTGAATGCAGAACAAAAAAAAATGTGGAAAGTTAACATTTGTGAAGTTAATTTACAAGTGAAGAATATAATAACATTTCCAAAATTCCTTTGGCATTGGAACACTCTTTTCATGGAACATCACATGCAACAAAACTCATGCAGTGAAAAAGTGACTCTAACCATTCTCTCACTTAGCTGTGTTTTATTCACATATCATTCTGTATCTTAATTCAAGTCATTGCTGAGAATTTGGGGCATAACCAAACTAAGATTAAGTCTTAGTAGTACACATCAGCATGCTGCTAGATTTTTCTCCATGTATTATTATACCACACGGGTGCAACCATCAATAGTTAGTCTACCTAGTTTCAAAAATCTTTCCCTTATTCTTTCAACATGGGCATGCACTCTGTGTCAAGCATAGATGGCACAGGGACACAGCAGTAGAGAAGGCAGAACTCACTATTCTCAGTAAGTTTACAGCTTATGGTCAAAGCCAAAATTGGGTAAATGTGATCATGGGAAGTGTGAGAATGTGTAACGGAGAGGGTCATCCTACTTCAGAAGCTCAAAAATACTCTCTTTGGGAAACATAAACCTGAGTTTGGGAAATGTACTAGTTTGCTTGCTGCCATACAAAATGCCATACAGTGGGTGGTTTTGACAACAGAAATTTATTTTCTCACAGTTCTGGAGGCCAGAAAATCTAAGATCCAAGTTCTGACAGGGTTCATTTTCTGGTAAGGGCTTTCTTTCTGGCCTTCAAAAGGCCTCCTTCTCCTTGTCTCGCGACATGGCCTTGCCTTCAGTTCATGCCTACAGAAAGCAAGGGGGAGGGGGAAGGTCAATAATCCTGCTGGATTAGGAGCCCCTCCTTATAAGCTAATGTAATCTTAATTACCTCCTAAAAGCCTTATCTCCAAATACAGTCATGTTAGAGTTAGGGCTGCAACATATGGATTTTGAAGAGGACACAATTCAATCCACAGCAGGTAGGAATATAGCAAGAGAAGTCAGGAGGTAGATGAGATGAGAAGAAACAAGTTCATAATAAGTCTGGATAGATGGACAAGAAGAAGGCTGTGGAGAGTCTTATAAGCTACAGCAAGGATTTTGAATGGTATCCTAAAGTCATTAAGAAAATTCTTAAAGGGAAATTTTATAAAATAAATTTTATAGAGTCTAACATAAATTACAAAAAGCAATCATATATAAGTTCTCCATTGCTGTATAACACATGTCCCCAAAATTTAGCAGCTCAAAATAGCACTTGTTATTTCACAGTTTCTCTGGTTTGGAAATCTGGGTGTGTCTTAACTGAATCTTCTGGTTCATAGTTTTTCCCTGGACTAAAATCAAGATGTTCAGTGGCAACAGTCATCTCATGTCTCAATCAGAGAACAATAAACTTCTAATCTCAGTTACAAGGATGTGTGTATGCTCAGTTATAAGACTCAGTCATGTCCAAAATTCTTAGGCTTTTGGAAGGATTTCATCCCTCATGAACCATTTGAATGAAGGGTGCCAATTCTTTACTAGTTGTTTGCCATAGGCCTCCCTCAATTTCTTGTTACATGGACATCATCACTAAAGAGCAAGCAAAACAGAATCTTAGCAAGGCATAAGTTAGAGTCCTTTGTAATATCATGTCAGAAATGGCATTCTATATACCTGTTATATATTCTACTTGTCAGAAGCAAGTCACCAGGTTCAGAATGTACTCCAAGGGCGAGCACTTCACAAGGGTCTGAATACCAGAGAATAGGCATTATTGGAAGCCATCTTGGAGGCGTCTTACCATAAACCCCACATTGGCTTCCATTTATTAGGACTTAAAATCATTCTTTTCATAATCTGCCCATAAAACTTAGTTCAAACTCAATATTCTTCCTTTTTAAAAATCATAACTGAAATTGTTTTTCAATTGTCAAAACAATGAGCAATCCCAGTTGCAAAATATTCTATTTAATTAGAGTCATTAAAATGTTCTATCTATACTTAACCCTCAATTTTGCAGTGTCTTGCATGAAATTGAATTCATTGTATTTGAGATGATATTTAGGTTATTTGAAGTTTCTACTTCCCAAAATTCATAAAACATTTGAGATATTTTCCTATACCACTTGTATTAGTGTTACTTGCTTTCTTTATCCTGTGATCACAAAACTTAATGATTCACTATTTGTAGAAACTTTCACACATTTTGAACTTTTTAAAAATCTGTATTAAAGAATGTAGGCTATGCTCTGCGAGTTTCAGGGTAGCGTTTGTAAACTATTCACTTAGATGCTTCTGGCTGAATTTTAATAGTTTATTTCTCTGAACCTTAAAGGAAAGTTCCATAACTTGTAGTAGCAGCTTTCCTGACCTTTACTTCATTACCTCTTCCAGCAGTCCAGTAAGCCATAGACCCAACCAGAATATGTACAGTGGCTTCTGTTTTCCTGACTGAACTTGTCTAAAACAACGTATGCTACACTCCTCTCTGTTCTCCCAGTGGACCAACTAGAAGCAAACTTGAAGCACAATATCTTCATCAATACGTTTTCTGTTTCCCGGGTACCAGAAACTTTCCACTCCTGAAATAATAAGAATAGCAATGTTCTATCACTGTAAATATTTTTACATCTCTACATTATTTGACTCTTTTTAAATTATTTCCATTTTTGCAAATTGTCCCTAAAGGTTACATATAACCAAAATTTTAAGACTAGGAAATAAAAGGATAAGAACTTGAATTCAGGTCTTATGTTAAGTCTAGGATTATTTATTCCATAATCATAGCAAATACTATAAAGGCTTACACATACGAGGTATACTCAGTGATGTTTTCAAATGATGACGATTATGAGCCCAAAAGTCAAGATGAAATGAAGACCCAAACTTTAAGACTATCCAAAATCTGACTCCTCTCTATCCAGCCTTGCTTCTTGCCATTCCTCCAACTGCCTTTTAAATTCTAACCATACAGAGCTGCTTTAAATTCATATTACCATATATTAACATTGTCTTCCTCTGCTACTTCTACCTAGATCCCTTTATCCCTTTTGCCCATTCCACTATCCTTCTGCCATCATCCCCGAGCATCTTCTGATTGTTCATGACTCAATCTAGAAGTTACTGCCACACTGACAACTTTTCTGTCTCCCCTCTTCCACTTCTACCCTATTTGTATGTGCACAATGTAATACAGTATATATACACATATTTAATGTTTAAATTGCAATCAATTATTTTGACTATACATACTAATACTTACAATTAACAGAGCACTTCCACGCATTACATCAATTAATTCCCAATGGATGCTCACATCACCTTCATAAGTAGAGAATGCAATTCATCTTTCTATTCTAGGTTTCCAGCATTATGACTGAATAAAGTATATTTCAAATAAATATTTATTAGCCAAATAAGGGGTAAATTAAGTGTATATGTAAACTAGCTATCTAGTTTATTTGGAGAACAAAATATGTCATTTTAAAAAGCAACAATCACCAACATTATTATCACGTGGAAATTTTTACCTCCCATGCTGAGCAAAGCAATTGCTCACTTTTCTTCACCTGTACAGCACTTCATAAGTCAAGGTATAAGAAATACATTCAGATATAAGGAGAAAGATCTATTTACTTAAATACAGGATGATGCTAAAGCAAGTCTGATTTTATTTTGCCAGAATTGACAACTACTTTGGATATTTATAAGTACTGTCGTATAATGTAAAGAATGTTAAACCCTGAGACTTGAAACTTAGATTTGCCCTGCTTTGCCACTAATTAGCTAAGTTAAATTGAAAAACTGATTTAACTCCTCTGGCTTCAATTTTCTCTCATATAAAATGAAGAGGTAGGATGAGAGTATTTCTGAAATTATTTGCAATGTTCAAAGATCTCATACATTTTTACATCTTCATCTTTTGATTAACATGATTATGTAAAATCACTTTCACCTATCACTTAATGATAATTGCCAGCAAGGCACAGGATCTGTAATGGTCCTGGGCCCTAGTAGCTTAAAGGATATTATTTTTCTATTAAGGTTTCCAGGAACAGGTCATATTTGAATACAAAGATTTTATGTGTAATTGAAAGTTATTTCTTTAGCTTTCATTCTCAAAAAATAATCTTTGGGAAATTGTATTTGATAAGAGTAACATCTATTTTTATCCCTTATACTTTATTTTATGAGAAACTTTCTCAGGGAAGCATAACAACACACTGTCATGGTGATTATTTACAAGTATCATAAAGTTGCTGAGTGCCTAGGATGTGCAAAGCCCTAATCCTGAGTCATTCAGGGAATCAGCAGAGTACAAGAATTTCTGTTTTCATGAAATGAGAAATCTGTTTTATTGAACTTTTTATTCTAATTGATGTGTTAAGAAAGTTGAAGTGACTGAGATCAGGTCAAATTTTAAGGAAAAAAAAAAATATATATATATATATATATATAACTACCATCTGGCATTATAACTGACTGATTTGTACATATATTTTGTATTTCCCCCTTAGTAAAATGCATATAGTATACAGCAAACAGATGGTATGTGAAGCCATGGAAGGATATAAGATTGTCTGGGTGTGTGTATATAGAGAAAGAGAAAGGAGCAAAAGAGAACAAGAGAAGCTTTGGAATCCAGAGATTCATGAAGTGATACCAGATAGAAGAGACTATAAAAGTGCCTGAAAAGAAATATTCAGAAAGGTAGAAAGAAAAGCAGGAAAGAGTGGTGGTGTGGAATTTGGGGGAGAAAAAAAAGTATTATGAGGGTCTAGCTGGTTTCACAGAGAGGAAAGTAAATAAAACAGGCAATTTGATTGAAAAGTCATCAGTACCCTTAGGAACAGCTCTCTCAGAAAAGAAACAGAATCAAGCCTCAAATTAAAGTGGGTTGAGGTTTGAGAAGGTGATAAGCAAATGGAAACAAAAAATGTTGAATAGTCTGTCAAGAAGTGTAATGATAAAGGTAAGCATGGGTAAGTTTAAGATCAAATAAAATAATTTTGGGGGAAATAAAATTATGTGTTAGGAAGAAGAAACTTCAGCCTCATTTTTAAACTGAGTAAAGATGACATTAATTAATAAAAACAAACAAATTCCTAAAGCTTTAAGAAAGAGGAACTATTTACTGGAATAAAGCTCGGAAAGGAGAGAGAAATCCCCCATAGGAGAGAAGCAGGGATGTTGAACCCTGTAAGTGCATTTAGAGATGGAAATAAAACAAGATAAAGGGCTCATGGCTGATATTTGCTCAGTGAAATAAGTGGCTACGGCTGAGAGAAGAAACCCAGATGGAATTAGAAAATTTCAAAAGGTGATAAATACAGAAAAGCTTCTGTGAGGAATGGAATAGAAAAAGTAATAGAGATAAATAGAAAAGAGTAACATATAGATCTTGAATGTACATGTATTATGTTTTATAAGACACGGTATTTTCAGAAGTATGTAATACATACGTTTAAAAAATAAAAAATAATAATTTACATCAGTTAAAATTAGATTCCAATAGGTAACAAGAGAGGAAAAAAAAGTGTTATGAGTGTCCAGCTGGTTTCACAGAGAGAAAAGTAAATACTTAAAACAGGCAGTTTGATTAAAAAGTCATCAGTACCCCTAGGAACAGTTATCTCAAAAAGGAAACAGAATGAAGCCTCAAATTAAAGTGGGTTGAGGTCTGAGAAGGTGCTGAGCAAATGGAAACAAAAAATGTTGAATAGTCTGCCAAGAAGTGTAATGATAAAGGTAGGCGTGGGTAACAAGATGAGAACTACAGGTCAGTTTTTAAAATGCAGATCAAGTTACCTGGAGTTCAAAGAGAGCTACACAACACAGACACAAGATAAATGCATGTTAACCAGAATCATCCTACAGTGGTATAGAACTAGAAGTTATTCTGTTTCAAATAGCTAGAAGGAAGATATTGGATTATTGGACATCGCCAACCAAAGAAATGACATTTGAGGTGATGGATATGCTAATTATCCTGATCTGATCACTGTAAATTATATGTATCAAAGCATTCCTACATACCCCATGAACATGAGCAATTATTGTTTGTCAGTTTAAAGAAGAAATAAATTGAATAAATATATGAATAATTATGCAACAAATAAATAAAAGGCTAAATGGAAAAAATAAGCAAATGTACAATAAGCAGTGGCATCTATGGAAGCTCTTAGTTCTCAGTCAGGGGAGCCAATAGAGACAAATGAAAATCTCATCCCTGATGCTATCCCAAAAGGAAGAGCTAGGATGCAGAACAAAAAAAGCACAGGTTGGGATGGAGACTTCTGACATTTAGAGAGGCATGCTTCAGGCCAGAAGTACAAGAACTAGAGACAAGATGGAGTCTGAGGTTCATACTAGAAAATACCTTTTAAAGGACTGATTTATCCAGCAAGAAATTCTGTAATGTTTTCCAGGTGATTAGCTTCAGGAGGTCATTTTAGTAGGCCCAACAAGTGTAAACAAATTATCTTGGAGTGATGCTTTAAATTATGTATTGGCAAAAATATGCTTTTCAAGTATACTGAGCTTAATTGATTTTAGGAGAATATTTGCTTCAGGATGATGCACTAAACACCACCATTGGTTTGCTGCTTGAAATGCACACTTGAAAAAGGATGTAAACATCTAAATTGTTTGAATTGGTTGTTAGAAGCTACATTTAATATACAGGCATACCTTAGACACCTTAAGATTTAGTTCCAAAAGCAATCCCAATATAGTTAATGTCACAATAAAGTGAGTCACATGAATTTTCTAGCTTCCCAGTGCATATAAAAGTTATATTTACACTATACTGTAGTGTATTGTGTGCAAAAGAATTATGTATTAAAAAAAGTACATACCTTAATTAATTTATTTTTTAATTCTGATTTTAAAGATGTGGGGGAAAATTCAGAGTTAGGTATACAAATGGTCATTGTACAGGTAAAATTTGGGCCTCACTTTGGTCCCCAGGTCACCTGGTTTGAAATCAGGTATCCTCATTGATGAAGTGCACCCCCTCCCCCGAGCTCCCTCCCCTGGCAGTTTTTCACTACTGCCATTCACTTTCTTATAGTATTATGATAATTGTTCAGGGTTCGCTTATCAGTGAGAACACATCAGTTCTTTGTTTCTGTGATAGATAACTGAGTATTACAGACTCTAAATCCTTCCAACACGCTGCGAAGTTCATAATTTTGTCCTTCTTTATGGCTGCATAATATTCCATTCTGTAAATGTACCACATTTTTTAAATCCAGTCCTCTTTCAATGGGCAGCACAGTTGGTTCCATGTTTTTGCTATTGTGAATAGTGCTGCAATAAACATGCATGTATAGGTATCATTTTTGTACAATGATTTGAGTTCCTCTGGGTACATTTCCAGAAGGGAAATTGCTGGGTTGTATGGGAGGTCAATTTTTAAATCTTTTAGGAACTGCCACACTGTTTTCCACAGAGGTTATACTAATTTACACTCCCACCAACAGTGTAGAATTGTCCCCTTTTCCTCGCATCCTCTCCAGCATCTGTTGTTTGTTGAGTTAGTTATGATGACCATCCTGACTGGAGTTAGTTGATATCTGAGTGTAGTTTTAAAACTTGCATATCTTTGAGGATTAGTGAGGCTAAGCATTTTTTCATGTATATGTTGTCTGCTGGTATGTCTTGCTTTGAGAAGTGTCTATTCATAGCTTTTGCCCATTTTTTAATAGGGCTTCTTTTTTTTTTTCTTTTTTGCATGTTTGAGCTTATTGCAAGAATTGTAATAGAAAGCAATGACTTGACAGATAAACCATAGCACAGACTAGTTCAAAGGATATAGTCAAAAAGAAGAAAATTAATGTCATGGATTGGAAGAATCAACATTGTTAAGATGTCCATCCCACCAAAAGCAATCTACAGATTTAACACAATATCCATTAAATTACCAGCATCTTTCTCCTCAGACTCAGAAACAACAATATGGAAATTCATATGGAAAATAGCCAAAATAATTCTCAGCAAAAGAAACAAAGTGGGAGATATCACACTTCCTGACTTTAAATCTTATTATAAGGCTACAATAATCAAAACAGTCTGGCATTGTTGCAAGAACAGACATATAGGCCAATGGAACAGGATAGAGATTCTGGAAGCAAAATCTCAATTTCTCAACCAACTCATCTTCAACAAAACCTCCACCATGAACCACTGGGGAGAGGAGAACCTATTCAGTAAATGGTGCTGGGAAAACTGACTGACCACATGCAGAAGATTAAAACAAAACCCCTATCACCATAAACAAAATTCAACTCTAAATGGATCAAAGACCTAAACATAAAACCTCAAACTATAAGAACCTTAGAAAATGCAGGACACACCCTTGTGAAAGTTGGAGCTGGCAACCAATTCCTGATCAAAACCTCAAGTGCGCATGCCATAAAAGATAAGACAGACAAGTGGGACCTCATCAAACTGAAAAGCTTCTCCAAAGCCAAACAAGCCATTAAGAGAGTAGGGAGATAGCCTAAAGATAGGGAAAAAAATATTTGCCAACTGTACTATATATCTGACAAAGGCCTAACATCCAGGATCTATAAGGAACTCAAACATGCCAAAAAGAAAAAACAAGCAGCCCTATTAAAAAGTGGGCAAAGGATATGAATAGACACATCTCTAAAGAAGATATATGAGCAACCAAAAGATACATTAAAATTGCTCACCCTCACTAATCATCAAAGAAATGCAAATTAAAACACGCCTTAATTTAAAATACCTTATTGCTAGAAATATGCCAGCAAGTTGTAATCTTATAATCTTTTTGCTGGTAAAATGTCTTGCCTTGATGTTTATGGCTGCTGACTGATCGGTTTTGTAGTTACTGAAGGCGAGGGAGGCAATCTTTAAAAATCAGACAATAAGTTTGCTGCATCAGTTGACTGTTCCTTTCAGGAAAGACTTCACTGTAGCATAAGATGCTGTTTGATAGCACGTTACCCACATTAGAACTTCTTTCAAAAATAGTCAGTCAGGCCGGGCTCGGTGACTCAGCCTGTAATCCCGCGTCTTGGGAGGCCGAGGTGAGTGAATTGCCTGAGCCCATGGGTTCAAAACCCGCCTGGGCAACTTGGCAAGACCTCATCTCTACAATAAATCAAAAAAGTTAGCTGGGTGTGGTAGCGCACACCTGTAGTTCCAGCTACTTGGAAGGCTGAGAGGGAAGGATCACCTGAGCCCAGCAGGTCGAGGCTGTAGTGGCCGGAAGCAGCCGCTGCACTCCAGTCTGGGTGACAGAGTGAGACTCCAACTCAAAAAAATAAAAAATAAAATAAAATAAAAAATAAATTACCAACATAATTCTTCTCAGATCCGGAAATAACAATATAGAAATTCATACAGAAACATAAGTGACTACGAATAACCAAAACAATCCTTAGCAAAAGAAACTAAGTGGAAAGTTTCATACTTTCAGACTTTAAACTTTATTATAAGGCTACATTAGCCAAAACAACCTGGTATTGGTACAAGAACAGGCATATAGACTGATGGAACAGGATAGAGATTCTAGAAGCAAAACCTCAATTTCTCAACCAACTCATCTTTGAGAAAGCTTCCACCAATAACCACTGGGGAGAGAAGAACCTATTCAGTAAACAATGCTGGGAAAACTGGCTGACCACATGCAGAAGAATAAAACAGGACCCATACCTATCACCATACACAAAAATCAACTCCAAATAGATCAAACACCTAAATGTAGAACCTCAAACTTTAAGAATCTTATGGAAATCGAAATAAGCAACCAATTCCTGATCAAAATCTCAAAAACCCATGCCATAAGAGATAAGATAGACAAGTGGGACCTCAGCAAACTGAAAAGTTTCTGTAAATCAAAAGAAATCATCAAAAGAGTGGAAGACAGCCCACAGAATGGGAAAAAAATTTGCCAACTGCATAGAAACTTCCCAAAAGAAGACATACAAGTAACCAACAGACACATGAAAAAATGCCCAGCCTCACTAATCATCAGAGAAATGCAAACCAAAACCACATTGAGATACCACCTAACTCCAGTATGAATGGCCATGATTAATAAAACAAAAAACAACAGATGCTGGTAAGGATGCAGAGAAAAGGGAATGTTTCTACACTGCTAGTGGGAATGCAAACTAGTTCAACCTCTATGGAAAACAATGTGTCAATTCCTAAAAGAACTAGAAATTGACGTTCCATATGTTCCAGCAATCTCCCTTCTGTGAATATACCCAGAGGAACTGAAATCGCTCTACAAAAAAGATACCTGCACATGTATTTTTATTGCAGCACTATTTACAATAGCAAAAACATGGAACCAACCGTGTTGCCCATCAAAATTGGACTAGATTTTTTAAATGTTGTATATATACATGATGGAATGTTACACAGCCATAAAGAATAACAAAATTATGGACTTCACAGGGACTTGGTTGGATTAGAGTATATAATACTCAGTGATCTATCACAGAAACAAAGAACTGAGTACCATATGTTCTCACTCATAAAAGGACCCTGAACATTTACCATAATACTATAAGAAGCTAGACTCAGTGGCTCAGCCTGTGATCCCAGCACTTTGGGAGGCCAAAGCAAGTGGATTCCCTGAGCCCGCAGATTCAAGACCAACCCGGGCAACTTGATGAGACCTCGTCTCTACAATTAACAACAACAACAAAAATTATTATAAGAAAGGGATTGACAGTAGCTGGAAACTGCTGGGGGGGTGGGAGACATAACATTAATAAGGGTGCCTGATCTCAAACCCGGCAATGTGGGGACCAAAGGCAGGCCCAAACTTTACCAGCATGATGACCACTTATATACCTAATCCTGAATTGTACCCCATGTCTTTAAAATAAAACTAATTGAAAGTCAATACTAAATGGCAATTTAAATAAGATATAGTAATCAAAATGTATTAAGGACTGTAATGTAAAAAAAAATCATCAGGTCACCAAATAAAGGGACAATTTTAAATATAGTTTCTGTGACAAAAAAGTGAGTAGCTCTAATGACCTAGGGTAAACAAATTTCACAAATCAGATAACTTCCAATTATTAGTTTCCTACAAAATTGAAGATGTTAGTTGAGGAATCATCAAGAATCATTTTTGTTGATTAGTAACCACTAGCTGCAGTGCTGCCAACGTAGCAACATGGTAGCAAGTTTGCAAACCTCCCAGATCCCATATTCATATAATGGAATAGTATTCAGCCATAAAAAGGAAGGAAATTCTGTAATAGGCTACAACATAGATGAACCTTTAGGACATTATGCTGAATTAAATAAGTCAATTACAAAAAGACAAATACTATGTGCTTCCACTTTTGTGAGATATTTGAAGTTGTCATAAATCACAGACTCAGAAAGTAAAATAGTGGTTGCTAGAGCTAGGGGGAGAAATGGGGAAAAAATAATAATAATTACTGACTATTGATAATTGCAACTCCCTTTCAGTTTCATCTATATATATGAATAAACTTTCTCAAGATTTCGCCAATAAAAATAGAAACATTAACTTGCACTATAATAAGTAATATTCATTTGAGGATACATAAACAAATAAAATAATAAAATAACTTTGTCTCATCAAGATATGAACTTGCAACAAAATTTTACTCTGTTGATACCCAGCAAAGTTTGCAACACATTTATATTGTTTCAATCAATTGTATAGTAATACTATAGAGAATGATTGTTCAACTTAAAATTGATTTTTTAATACAGTCTTATGCCTATACATAAAACAAAAATTTTAAATACATTTTAAGAGGAACAGAATTATGATAATCAATAAAATACTCTGAACAATAAAATTATTTTACATGTAGATTCTATTCTATAGAGGATAGTGAAGCGAACATATTACGGAAAAAACACAATATAAAATTTCTAGCAATTAAAAACAACTTATGTAATTTTATGTACATTTTAAATATTATTTAAACACTATGGTACTTAGATCAAAATAAATATTTTTAAATGATGTCATAATTTTGTATTTCCTAAGAGTTTTCGGAATTAAAAAACATTTGGTTTTACTTCACTGAGGGTAGTTATAATAACTACTTTAAAACCTTTGTCTACTATTTCAAACATCTGTTTAATCTTGGGGTCTGGCCTGATACATGCTCTTTTCGCTTGAGAAGGTGCTTCATTTTCATGTGTCAGACTACTTTGGATTTTATGCTGGACATTATGAATGCCATGTTGTGGTGATTCTGGTTTCTGTTATTTTTCTCCGCTGAGTATTATTACCTTTGTTTTGGCAGGTAGTTTTCTCAGCCAAGCCTAAATTTCTTTTTTCTTTTCTTTTTTTTTTTTTAGTTTATTTATTTATATTTTAAAGATGTGGGATACAACTCAGGATTAGGTACATAAGTGGTCAAGCTTACATTTCAAACTCTGTTTCCTGTGTGACACCCCCAATTTCTATGCTGATCCTCTTTCCATTTAGCTGGCTACTTCAAGCCTGTTTTGCCCGTGTGTACTTTAAGAGTCCAGCAGAGACGTGGGTACATAGCGTTTAGAGATTTCCACTCTGGTTCTTGCCCTTCCAGAATTTTTTTCACTATCTTTAGTGTTTACAGCTTCCTGACTTCACCTTCCTTCTTCCAGGTTTGTCATATGTGTTGCTGCTACATGTGCACTGTACAGAGTTTCAGTCTAACAGCCATAGAGAAAGGACCTTATTTGTTCCTGTTTTATAGGGTGTATTTGTTCTAAAGCCTCCCCTCTCCAAGCACGTGTGAACACCAGAGTCCGTGTGCTCCATATGTTCAGATTTTGCAATAGTTTTCTGCATGAATAGAAGAAATATAGTCATCTGATAGGATCTTAATTTAGCATACCTGAAAACAGAACCCAATTTTTTTTTAGAATGTCACTATTTACAACAGGCTAGGAATACTATCCTTCATCATCATTTAGATCAATGAAGACAAAAGCTTAGACATCAACTTTACAATATATAAGAAGGTAAAAAAAAAATTCAGAATCACTTTAGAGTTATTTTATCAGAAATCTGTTATGTGCCATTTCAGATCCTCTCAGCCTCACCTGACTCTTGCTCCAGCCACCACTATGGCTATCAGTTCTGCCTGTGTTCTGACTAATTTCAGGCAGGTAACATATGACAGTGCCTAAACTCATGACTGTAACAAGTGCCTCTTGCCTCCCATCTGATTGACAGCAAGGCATGGGATGTTGCAGGACCCAACTTGGAGCCCACATATGCATGGTCCAAATTTGAAAGAAGTTCATCTTCTCTGGGGTGAAACTGTGAGCCGGAAACCAGTAGAAACATCATCTTTCTCCCCTAAGAAGAACTGTCCTATTTTGCAGGCTTTACAGAGTCAGTCCAGCAGAATCAAGCAGTCCTACTTAGTGGAAGCCAACTCAGTAATGCATTGCTGTGTAGGTTGTGTTGGTATTCCCTCCTCCCCTGGCTCACACTCCTTCTCTCCCACTCTTTTTTTTCCCCAATATGACATCTAATACAATAGTACCACAGAAGCCCTTTGCCTCAGGTTGTTTTCTGAGGTACTCAGGTTAAAGGAGAAGTAAAAGAATCCCACTCTTAGTCGCATGGACACATTTAACAACCCACTTATCACATCTGATTCCTGGTCTCCTGACCTCTCCTGGCCCATCTGACCTACGGTAACTCTAACCAGCCTAAGCTCACCCTTCTGTCAAAACCCGCTCAAGTTACAATGATACACTTTGTTCATCAGGAGGAATTTGATATCCAGCCTGTGACTTTGCAAGAAACAATATATTCCAGGCCCAGAGTTGCTAGAAGGACTACTCCCTAAGGAAACAATAGACCCTTGGACTCCTGAGTCTTTTTTCTCCATTTCAGAAATATTCCCCTATAGTCCCCTTCTATCGTATTTGTGGGACAAAGGACAGAGTAGCTGTGGTAAATGTACATAAAAGACAGCTGTTGATCAAACTGCACATGCTCCAAGACAAGCTCTTCTTAATAGTTGAACGATTTTATGTTGTGAGTTTCAATAGCTACATTTAGCTATTATGTTGCTGGGATGAAAAAAAGGACCAGAACCAGTGAGTGAACATTGAATGGAAGCAAATGGTACCTCAATATAAGGAAGAACTTTCTAACCACTGGTAGAGTTAAACTTGTAGAGCAGAGAGAATGATCGTCCTATGGGAGGGTAAAATTCCTGTTTCTAGAAGTCTCAGGGCAGAGGCTGTATAGCCACCGGCTTGGAATGTTGATACTTAAGCTTGCACCCCCCACCCCACCCCAAGTGTCTGATTCAACGGTTTGGGGTTGTCTGAGAATTTGCATTTCAGCAAGTTTCTAGGTGATGCTAATAATGCTTACCCTAGGACCATACTTTGAGAACCACTGTGGGGATTTCTCAAAACTGAACTACAAACTGAGAGACAGGAGAGTGTAGCCATCAACAGCGAGAGCTTTAGAGTCAGATTAGGCCTGGGTTTTATTATTGTTTTGGCCATATACTAGCTATGGAAATGTAGGCACATTATTAACCCTCCCTGAGCCTACTTCATCATCTGTATAACACAACTTACCTCACAGGGTTGCCGTGGGGAATAAAGATATCAAAATCAAGGTAGCCGTTAATTTTATCCTTCATTGTCTGCAAGGAGCCATAACGTGTCCTCATACGTGACTGTCATTACGATCTGGTTATCATCTCTCTAGGAATGAAGTCCCTTTCCTTTCCAGGGCAAGGATACCCATTTCCAGAGCAGAAGCAGGGCCTCCTATCCACTGCAATAATCTAGACATACTACGTATGTTAAGAAGCAGTTTTGGGCACCTTTTGTTTTCCAGGAGTACCTTATTGTTAGGGTACAGACGAACTGGGCGAGGGTGGAGAGACGCAGGGCAGGGAGGCACGCAGCACTGCCGGAGCTGGCAATCCAGAGATCCGAGTAAATTGCAAAGAATTGCAACACACAGAGGTGAAAGAAGAAAAGATTTATTTAAGAAAAGTTCACCCCCCACAGACAGGGAGTGGGCCTACACTCTAGGTGAGTGTGGCGTCGTAGCCCCCCAGAGTCCTGGTTTAAATCCTTTTCTTGGAGATGTTGCATGTGACTGCTGTGACTGCTGTGACTTCCTTGTCGAC
>CAUYQG010025913.1:0-10247 GCA_963574415.1 Tarsius wallacei
TGTAGTTCCAGCTACTCGGAAGGCTGAGGTGGAAGGATCGCCGGAGCCCAGCAGGTCGAGGCTGCGGTGGCCGGGAGCGGCCACTGCACTCCAGTCTGGGCGACGGAGTGAGACTCCAACTCAAAAAAAAAAAAAAAAAAAAAAAATGCTGTTATAATTAGATTAAATAGTTCTACTGGCCAATGCTGCAATGTTGTGATCTGGAGAATGGAAAAGTGTCTTAATTTTTAATAGTTACTTTTCCCCAAATGTCCATAAATAGGAGACTGGCTTCATTAAGTATGGTACACTCAAACAATGAAATGCTAAGCTGTGATATAAAGAAATGAAACAGATCTCTTTATGCTGCTAAGGCACAATCTTCAAGAAACACCGTCAAGTGAAAAAAGTCAGGTGCAGAAGAGTGTGTACAGGTAATATATTTTGTGTTACAAATATGGAGAAGAAACGTGAAAAAATATGAAAACATATGTATATACATAGACACATGTCTACATATGCTTGCTTATATAGTTGTCTTCTCCCTCTCCCCCAAATAAAACACCAATGGGAGAAAATGCGAGGAAAGGTCAGGATAAAATTTAGATTCTCCTTACTATACTCTGGTTTCATATAGTTTGACTATGAGATCGTGGAAATGTTTAACATTAGGATAAAATTAAGTTTAAAAACATTTTAATATTGGTATTATTATCTTGAACTTAAACAGATAAACATATATTATAGTTAAAGCACATGAATAATTATGCTAATGCCATTAAAGAATCAAAAATTTCGCAAAAGAAAAAAAATACAAACTTGAGGTAATTAAGCAAAAGCCCTATAATAATTTGAACTAGAAATACCAGCATGAACTCATGATGTTTTTCTCATTCAGAAATGTACTGCTAAGCTCTTTCTACTGACAGCTATTCTATAACTTAATGCCAGTAAGTTTGAAGGTTTAGAAAAAACAAAAAATTGGCTGGGCTTGGTGGCTCAGCCTGTAATCCCAGCACTTTGGGAGGCCAAGGTGCGTAGATTGCCTGAGCCTGCGGGTTCGAGACCCGCCTGGACAACTTGGTAAGACCTCATCTCTACAATAAATCAAAAACTAGATGGGTGTGGTAGCGCGCACCTGTAATTCCGGCTACTTGGAAGGCTGAGGCAGAAGGATCACCGGAGCTCAGCAGGTTGAGGCTGCAGTGGCCGGGAGCATGCCACTGCACTCTGGTCTGGGCGATGGATCGAGACTCCAACTCAGAAAAAAATATATTGCCTATGAAAATACAACTTACCAAAACTGACCCTAGAAGAAATTTTTATAATGCTAATGATCCTAAAACTATTGCCGGGTGTGGTGGCACATACCTGAAGTCCCAGTTACTAGATAAGCTGAGATAGTTCAGAAGTTCCAGAGTAGCCTAGGCAACATAATGCAACAACCCAAAATAAAAATTTTTTCAAAATAGAACAAAACAAGACCAAAATCATTAAGGAAAATGAATCTGTAATTCCAAGCCTTCCCCAAAGAAAACTCCATTGCTAGACAACTTCACCAGCAAATTTACCATTTAAGAAGCCAATAGTGCCAGTTTTACATAAACTATTCCAGAAAACACAGAAATAGGAAACAGTTCCCAACAAGTTTTTGAGGTCAACATAATCTTTTTGGGAAACCTGACAAGGAAATTGTGAGAAAAACATATGTTAATTTCACCTAAGAACATGGATGAAAAACTGGAAAAGAAAATATTAACAAATTAAATTTAGCACTATATGGAAAGGATAATACATCACAATCAAGCTAGATTTAGCCCAGCACTTCAGTTTAGATGAATACTGAAAATCAATTAATGTAAAAGAATAAAAGAGAAAAATGCTACTACCCCTCAAAAGGAGAAAATTATTTGATAAAAATCAATATCCATGCATGCTTAAACACTCTTAGCAAACTAGGACAAAGAGAGAACTTCCTTAATCTGATAAAGGATAATTAAATAAACAAATACCAAACAACTTAATGGTGAAACACTAAAACCTTTTCAGCTGAGATCAAGAAAGAAATAAAAAAGTCTGCTATCACTTCTATTAAACATTGTACTGGAGTTCTTGGATAGTGTATTAAGAAAACAAAAAAGAGTAAATATACACTATAAAGGAATAAACAAGAATGTAATTATCCTCAGATGATTTTACTGGTTACTGGGTTCATAGAAAACCCAAAAGGGAATCTATAAAAAGGTTTCCACTTCCAAGTAGGATATAGTAGGTAGCAGAAATTTACTGCCCCTTCAGCAACTAGAAAAAAACTGTTGTTGTTTTTTTAAAAATCACATGTTTAAAGATTATCAGAAATCATGAAACAATGAAGACCGAATGAATTGACATTCCAGAAAAGGAAGAGCATTCCCAGGTAAGTAAAGATCACTGGTCACTTTCTTTCCGATAGGTTTCATACATAATTCCTTTTGGAGATTAAGAGAATTAGACTTGTCAATGGCAAGAAGAAACTGAAATCACAAAAGCTCTTCATAGCTCCTGGGCTGGCATGGTGGGTTGAAAGGGTTCTGAAACACAAAACAAGTTTCCCTAGAGGATGTTTACCAAATGCTGGGGTGACACAGGAAACAGGGAAATTGGGCCAGAAAGAGAATACAATCTCCTAAGGCCTTGTGGGGCTTATGAGACAATGGCTACTTGTGCAAGAGTCACACACAGCAAGACATTTGCCACATTTTAAAGCTACATGGGCCAGAAATTATCTAGATTTTGGGGGAAAAAAATATAAATTTTTAAGGCAAACTGGAAGAAAGATACTTGTTATATGTACAAGAGACAATTAATATTCAGAATATATAAAAACTCAACTTTAAAAAGTACTATTAAGTGGGCTAAAGATATCAGCCAGTTTATGAAATAACCAATAAACATATCAAACATATCAAAACACACTCAGTTATAATCAAGAAGTTACAGAGTAAAACTACAGATAACATTTTGTCTATCATATCAGCAAAAAAGCAATAATAAAAATTTTTAAACTAAAATTCAGTAATATCAAGCCCTATGAAGGTAAAATATTCCTAGTAGGGCTAATTTAGGCCCATATTCAATGTTAATAAGGTTAAACCAGCCTAGGTGGTACTTAATTCTCCAGCAAGAAACAAAGGGATTTTTTTAACTCCCAAAAGATTTGGCAGAGAGAATAGGAGATGGGCCCAGAAGGAAAGGAGCTAGTCTTACAGGAAACATCAATTCTCCATTTGTGGCCTAAGGATCACTATAAAAATGGACAGCAGGTGATACTACCAATGGTGATCTAATTCTTATATCTTTCTAAACTTGGTGAATTAAAGGACATAAGAAAACAGAGTGCTAAAAGCAAATATGCATAAACTAGGAGTAGAATAAATAAGCCTAAACATGGACTGCAGAGGGTCTTAAATGCTAAGTTAAAGGAGTCTGAAACTTATCCTGTTTGTGATAAGCAGCCACTGAGTTGTACAGCCGGGCTTTCAAAATATTAACCTGGCAGTAGTAGAGAACCAGAGAGACTAGTAAGGAAGCTACTGCAAGAGTCCTGGCAGAAATCACAGAAGTTCACTAACAAATGTTACAACCTTTAGGTTGCCTCAAAATTCTGGTTATGGAGAGAAAAAGGTTAAAAATATTTAAAGACTATTAGGGGATTAGATACTTGCTTCATTTTCAAACAATATCATGACAGAAGGTGTGCTGAATAGTGAGGTGGCCTTTAAGTATTAAGAAGCAACATTTTAAAAATTACATTGGGCCGGGCTCAGTGGCTCTGCCTGTAATCCCAGCACTTTGGGAGGCTGAGGCGAGTAGATTGCCTAAGCCTGCAGGTTCATGTCCAGCCCAGGCAACTTGGCGAGACCTCGTCTCTACAATTAAAAAAAAAAAAAAAATTAGCAGGGCATGGTAGTACATGCCTGTAGTTCCAGCTACTTGGAAGGCTGAAGTGGAAGGATCACCAGAGTCCAGCAAGTCAACACCGGGGTGGCGGTGAGCGTGCTGCTGCACTCCAGCCTGGGCAATGGAGTGAGACTCTAACTCCAAAAACAAAAAAACACAAAAAAACCACATTGATCAATAATCTCAGACATAATGGCAACTTTTTTATAAGCTTTGGCCAAAAGTGATCTTAAGATAATTACAAAGTGACATTTTGACAATATAACAAAGAGTGACTTAAGGGGTATAATAAAAAGGCTTTTTAAATTAACTGAATAGATCAAATGTTAAAATGGATGTCAGAGGAATTATAAACTTCAGAAGGTTAGCAGCTTACTGATTGGAAAATTATCATGTACTTTTGCTTCAATGGTCACTTACTTTCCTTGATAGGTCCTGTCTGCCTGCCTGCCTGCCTCACTAATGCCCTGCAGGGATCCAAATGGGGAAATCACCTCATGCTCTGGTCTCAGCAATGTCACTCCCTGCTATGATTATCCATGGCAGAAAACACAAAGAGGCAGATGATTTCAACAGAAAAGTATTACTGTTCTAGTTCCAGAGAAGGACCACTGTTGGCTATGTACCTCTTTCTATTCTCAAACCATTCCCTTCACCCCAAGCAAACAACCCAAAACACACACACACACACACACACACACACACACACACACACACACACATCCTAAACAGAATAATTATAAGTAGTCTAAAAGCTTACTGAGAACCCAGGCTTAAAATGCTCACACAAATTCTGTTGTATGCACGTGAATTCTTCACTTTGTATTTTCTTGTTTTTATTCTGGCATTTATGTTTAACTCTTATAAAAGCTTCTCAACTTCCAAAAAGTAAGTCTCAAGTTGCACTAGAAGACAAGTAAGAGTAACTTGGATATGTGGGTGTATGTGCTGTCTAACTCAAGGACAATTACAAAGTACTTTCCTAAAAATGCTTCTGGGAGTCTGAAAGTTATGGACTGGCCAGCAAACATATAAATGCCTCCTGCTTAGTGCCATATAGCCTATGGCCACTGGAGGTCAGCAGAGAACCTGGTCCTATCAGGGGCAGACTGGTGGGACTTTCTAGATCTGAGACAGAACACCAAGCAAGACCATCAGAGAGATTGATGAATGCTACTCCCAAACTCCCCAAATGAGGAGGCTGCAGAAGAAAAGATGAGATGTGATCATGATCCATAGCTGAAGCACCAGCATGTTTTAATTGTGTATGCCCATGTGTGTTATATGTTTATGTTTATGTTTAGAAATTTTAGAAAACAATTACAGGGAAGAAAATAAGAACCTTTTGTAATCCAACTACCACTGGGAAAAACCACTGTTAACATTCTGGGTTACATCTTGCCAACTTTGAAAAAATGCTGCTTAACTAGCAATGATATGTTTCAATCAAGAAAAAAAACCAAAAACTCTTAAGGTTAGTCAAATAAGAAGATCCTAGATCAACTAGCAGAATGGGTTTTAGGATCTTGGAAAAAAATTCTAGAAAGAGTAGAGCATTACCAACACTCTCAATGGCACTAAGATCAATATTGTGTGGAAAAACAAAAATAAACTCAACTGGAAAATGATACAAATGAGACAGACTCTGAATGTGAAGTTTCAGAATCACTTGAACAAATTTATTTTTCTTTTAAGGTACACACATTAAGAACATAATTTAAAAACCTGTATATAAATGAGTCTAAAATAGTTCTTATACTAGGTGTAAGAAATTCCAAGTGCCCCTATCTCTCACCATATACAAAAATCAACTAAAAATGGATTAAAGACCTAAATGCAAGACCCAAAACAACCACTAGAAGAAAACATAGGGAAAATGTTCCAAGATATTGGTCTGGGTAATGATTTTATGGATAAGTCTTCAAAAGCACAGTCAACAGAAGCAAAAACAGACAAATGGGATTATATCAAACTTTATGTATAAAAACCAAGTTTTTATATATATAAAGTTTTTGTAGAGCAAAGGAAACAATCAACAGAGTGAAGAAACAGTTTGCAGAATCAGAGAAAATACTTGTAAACTATTCATCCAACAGGGGAGTAATATCCAGAATACACAAGAAACTCAAGCAACTCAACAGCAAACAACAACAAAAAAAAACCTATTTTAAAAAGGGCAAATGATCTAAAACAGACATTTCTCAAGAGAAGACATACAAATGGCCAAAATGTATATGAAAAAATGCTCAACATCACTAACCATGAGGGAAATTCAGATCAAAACCACAATGAGATATCATCTCACCCCAGTTAGAAAGGCTATTATAAAAAAGATAAAAATAACTAAGGCTGCTGAGGATACGGAGAAAGGGGAATGCTTACACACTGTTGGTGGGAATGTAAATTAGTACAGCCACTGTAGAAAACAGTATAGAGGTTCCTAAAAAACTAAAAATCAAACTACCACCCAGCAATTCCACTATTGGTTATTTTTCCAAAATAAGTATATCAAAGAGATATCTGTACCCCATGTTTATTTCAGCACACACAATAACCAAAATATGGAATTAACCTAAGTGTCTCATCAACAGATGAACGGATAAAGAAAACGTTGTACATATAAACAATGGAATACTATTCAGCCATTAAAAAAGAATGAAATCCTGTCATTTACAGCAACATGGATGCAACTGGAGGGCATATGTTAAGTGAAATAAGCCAGGTGCAGAAAGCTAAATATTGCATGTTCTCACTTGGAATGTGGGAGAGAGTGTAGAACTGTGGTATTTGAGGATAGGGAGAGGATTGCTTAATGGATAAAAAACTACAGCTAGATAGGAGGAATGAGTTCCAATGTTCTATATCACTGTAGGGTGACTATGGTTAACAATAATTTATTGCACATCTTCAAGTAGCTAGAAGGAACGATTACCCTGATTGGATCATTATACATTATATACATGTTTACAAATGTTACTCTGAACTCCATAAATATATACAATTATCACATGTCAGTTTTAAAAAAATCAAAGTGATAAGAAAATACTGTTTTGTGGTTCATCTCTCTTTTCTTCTTTTGAGACAGAGTTTTGCTCTATTGCCCAGGTGGAGTGCAATGGTGCCATCACAGCTCACTGCAACCTTAAACACCTGGGCTCAAGCAATCTTCCTGCCTTAGCCTCCCGAGTAGCTAGGACTGTGTCTCAGTCATGCACCACCCCATCCAGCTAATTTATTTTATTTTTTGTGGAGACAGAGTCTCACTATGTTGTCCAATCTAGTCTTAAACACCTGGCCTCCCACCTCAGCCTCCCAAATTGGTGGGACTATAGGTTTAAGCCACCATACCTGGCTGAAGTTCATTTTTTCTTAGTTTTTTTCAGTTATATATGAAATTGTGCCTTATAATCAATGATGAGTTAATCTGGTGAAATATAGCAGAAAATACTTTATTTTAATTTGGGGAGATAATGAGATAACCTACTTAAAGTACTTGACATAGTGCCTATAAAACTAATGGTTCATAAATGCTGGTTACTGTTTGTTATTCATTTATCCATCCATCTATTCAACAGCTATAACTGAACACCTACTATGTGCTAGGTACCACTGTAGTGCTAGAGATAAAAAGGTAAAAAGACAAAGTCTCTCTCTCCTAGAGCATAAATTTTATCATTATTAATATTACTACAGCCTCTAATACTACTTCTAATTGTTTCCACAGGCTAAAATCTTAAATAAAATTCTTAAATGAATGAAAATGAAAAACTCAGGACAGCCACACAGAGAACCGTGGGTCAGTTTCCAAAAGCCATCAAGTAACTCTAAGCATTCTGTAAAATGTCAGTAAAAGCCTATTTGAGAAAACTTTTTAAATTCAATAATTGTGTTGAAGGTCATTTATTATAGTGAAAATAAATGAATTACAATTAACAATATCACAGTCCTCCTGTACATTGCAGATTTCTAGCTTCTTCCACACTTTCCACATTTCTCATAAACTGTAAGGCAACAAGGCACTTCTACTTGCTTTTTCCTTAACCAATGACAAACTCACATTCAGAGACTTAAAATACCAATTTTCTAACATTTTGAAAAGTTTATAGAAGAGATGAAAAAGTAATATATTATATCCTCACCTAGTTTCAACATGTTACCACATATGGTTACCACATTTATTTTTCTCACCACACACACATAAACACACACTTTTTGTGGACAGTGCTGAATCAACTTCAGCGATTTCTTTTTAAGTGACCTGCAAAACTGTACATGACTTAGTAAGTGGGGGGCTTTTGGTCCAAGAACAAAAGATTCTACCTCAGTATAAGGCTGAGTCCCATAGTATAAAAACTATAATACCACATATAAGCAAGTACAGTTGTGCTTACATAATGACCCATTAGAGATCATTTAAACAGACTATTTTATAATTCACAAAACATTTTAAGTCATTTTTATACAGAAATAGATGAATTATCCATTTCTATGAGGAATTTCATTTAAGTTACCTTATTTTGACCTTCAAAATAGTGTAGTTAGCTGGTAAAAGTTGTATACTCCTGCGTTACCATCTGGCTTCCCGCATTTACTATGGAACCTTGGAAAATCACTCAGTCTATCTTCTTTCAATATGTTTAGCTGCAAAATGGTAACACACTCCAACTCCCTGAAAGCCCAATGTTCTTTCCCACCTCAGAAACTTCACATCCACTGCTACTTCTGTCTGAACTTCCTCTTCCCCTACTTCTCTTGAAAATTCCTACACTTCCTTCATGTTTTACATCATTTCCTCAGAAAGAACTTCCTTATTCCCCCCAGACTAAGTGAGTTTCACATTATCTCATAGCATTCAATATCTTCCTTTCAAAACAATTATCATAATATGCAATTGAGTTATTTCTCTTGCCTTTCTGAGCGTGTTTGGTTCATTGCTGTATTCCTAGGGCCTTCCACATTGTATTACGTAGGGTGGAGATAAAATCTGTTTGCTGAACAAATGACTAATACTATCTAACTCAAGGTGTGATGAATTGTGGTAAAGGTAACTGAAATAATATGTATAAGAACATGCCTAAATCCAATCAGCACTCAATAAACAATAGAGTTTTTTCCCAGGCAATTTGACTGTAACGTTTTACAGGAAATTTTCCAAGAAATAATACTATTACTTTGGATGAGCAGTCTCAGTGAAGCAGTGAGTAAGAAGCAAGGCAGACAGACTAAAGTATTAGAGGGCAGTACAGAGTAAGGTGCCACAATACCAGACCGGTGATTAATAAGAACAAGACATAGTGAGATTGATGATATCTTGATTCTGAGGCTACCTTCTGCCCTTGCTAAGAAGCTTCTACCTGACAACAATTAATCCTAAAGCAACAAGTATAAATACTTGGCTGGAAAGATTATTATTAGGAAGTACAGACCACAAAAAGCAAAACTTTTTATTTACATAAAAGCAAAATTGTCAAAGTAGAAAATCCTATGGACATTACATAAAACACATTGAAACTAATAATTTCTAGCATACAAGATTGGTATAAAAATCAATTCTATTTCCATAAACTAAAAACAAAAAACTGAAAATTAAAATTCAAAAATTAATGCTATATATAATAGCACCCCAAAATAAATCCCTAGTGAGAGATCTCACAAAAGATGTCCAAAGCCCAAGAAATATTATCAAATAGAAAGTGAGGGGTATTATACAAAATTATTAACAAATACTCCTCAAAACTATCAAGGTTGAGACTGATAAATGGACAGCACAGAGGTAACCAAGGACATCTGAAGACTAAATGTAATATCCTGGAACAACAACAACAAAAAGGTAAAAGTGTAACAGCTGATAAAATCCAAATAAAGTCTACCATTTAGTTAACACTAATGTACCAATGTTTCTTAGGTTTTGACAAATGTACCATAGTAATATAAGATGTTGATGTTAGGGTAAAATGGGTAAGAAGTATATAAGAAAACTCTCTATTATCTTTGCAAATTTTCTGTATATCTACAATTACTCCAAAAAGAAAGTTGTTTTGTGTTTGTTTGTTTGTTTTGAGTTGGAGTCACTCTGTCACCCAGGCTGGAGTGCAGCGGCATGCTCACAGCCACCGTAGCCTTGACGTGCTGGGCTCAGGCAATCCTTCCACCTCAGCTTTCTTTTTTTTTTTTTTTTGTGTTGTTGTAATGTAGGAGTTCTTTGTATATGATGCAGTATACCTATTTTTATATTTGTTGCCTGTGCTTTGGGTGATACATTCAAGAAATAATTGCAGATCTAGTCATGAAGCTTCCCTCCTGTGCTTTTTTTCTAAGAGTATTATAGT
>CAUYQG010025915.1:0-55067 GCA_963574415.1 Tarsius wallacei
GCAAAGCCAAAGAAACCATCAAGAGAGCAGGGAGACAGCCTACAGATTGGGAAAAAGTATTTGCCAACTCCAGGTCTGACAAAGGCTTAACATCGTGGATCTACAAGGAACTCAAACGTGAGGAAAAGAAAAAAATAAACAACCCCATTATAAAATGGGCAAAAGATATGAACAGACACTTCTCAAAGGAAGACATCCAAGCAGCCAACAGACACATGAAGAAATGTTCAACCTCACTAATCATCAGGGAGATGCTAATCAAAACGACTCTGAGATACCACCTAACTCCAGTCAGAATGGCAATTATCAATAACTCAAAAAATAACAGTTGCTGGAGAGGGTGTGGCGAAAAGGGAACACTTCGACACTGTTGGTGGGAGTGTAACCAAGTGCAGCGTCTGTGGAAATCAGTGTGGCGATTCCTAAAAGCTCTAAAAATCGACCTTCCATATGGCCCCACAATCCCCCTATTGGGAATATATCCTGAAGAACTCAAATCACTCTATAAAAAAGATACCTGCACATGTATGTTTATCGCAGCATTGTTCACAATAGCAAGATCATGGAACCAACCATACTGTCCATCAAAAGAGGACTGGATTAAAAAAATGTGGTCCATATACACAATGGAATATGACACAAAGTCATGAATTTCACAGCAACCTGGATGGAATTAGAGTTTATAATACTGAGTGATCTCTCACAGAAACAAGATCTGAGTACCACATGTTCTCACTCATAAGTGGACCTTGAACAACTACCGTAATACTATAAGAAAAGGATTGACAGTGGCGGGAAACTATGGGGGGGGGGGGCAGAAAGGGGAAGGGAGGTGGGATTAATGGTAGTCAATATCTGTCTGGGGACAGGGGGGCACACCTCATCAACAAGGGTTCCTGCACAATGCATATTTGTATACCTAACCCTTAACTGTACCCCACAATTTTAAAATAAAAATAGGATTTAAAAAAAAAAGAAAATACAAGACTGAAAACACAAGTTTTTATCAGTCACAATGTTCTCATCTTTTTTTATTTTTAACTACTATTAATCTGTTTTGCAGTTAGCTATATAGAGAAACCCCTGCATAGTATCTTTTTTTAAAAAAAATTTATTATCTCTTCTTGGTAGTAATGTAGCTACCTTGAAAACATCTAGCAAATCTTTACCATATTCTACAATTCCTGATAAGGTCTCAGTGTTTATGATCGCTGTTGGGAACAAGCAGCTGTCTTTGGTTGGCTTCTTTATAGACTCCTTCTATAGTAGTTATATTTGTGATCATGCAACTGATAAAATATTTAATCCTAATAGCTCTTAAAATTGGATCTTAGAAGTATAGCATTTCCTTTGTCATTCTTACTCAGTTGAACTAATAGAAGTTCTATTTTTAGTTTCCTATAACAAGTTACTAGTAAACATATATTTTAATTACAAGCAAATTTTAAAACAAGGGGTTTTTCATCTATTTTTTCTTTCTTTTCACTCATAGGATGCCACAGTAATGGAGTATAGAATTTAATGTACAACTAAAATGAGTGCGTCTTAAGAAAGCAGTACATTAGGATAGCTAAGAGCACAGACTTTAAGAGCAACTAGATTCCAGATTTAGTTCTGCCTTTCATTTGCTATGTGACTACAGGCAAATTATTTAATCTTCCTAGTTCAAGTTTCATAATTTATTAAATATTATGATAATAGATCTGTTTTTAAAGGGTTATTGTAAGGACTGAATGAAATATGCGTGCATATAAAGTTCTTGGCATTGAACCTGACACAGGTAAGTGCTCTATAGCTTCTGTCACCATCATCATTATTAAATTCCCTGCAAATACTAAACAGAAAGCAACTCTGAAATATTGACTGTAAAAATGATATATCTATAAACATGTAATATTTGCATGCTATCTTAGGTTCTCTGGACAGTACTCTAAAACCTAAGAGGTTTCTATGCAGAAAGTTTACTGGGGAGTACCCTTGGGATTGTCACCTTTGGGGGACAGAAGAAAGTAGGATGGAGATACTATAGTCCCAGCCAAGGGTTCAATAGATGCCATGGGTGGCTTTGGAGCTGGGATGACCCCTCAGAGTTGTCCTGCCTGAGACAAGAGTGCCTGATCTTTACTCTTGCACTGACCAGTAATTAGATACTGGCTTCCCTCCTACCCTCCACCAGGGGTGTGACCTTGGGTGAGACTGCTCTGTTAGGCCAAGGGCAAGTCCCAAAGACGAACTCAACTAAGATCTTTCATCCAGTCAACCCTCCCTGCAACTGTGGGTATAAGCAAGTCATTCCTGAAGAGCAGGATCTGGATGGCACATCACAGCATCCCTTACTCTGTGCTAATTTTGTTAAATTTTAATTTTATACTTAGAAAAGGGACTAAATTTAGCATAAAAGAGGAAGATTTCAAAGCACTCTAAGAGTGCCATTTAATTAAATACAAAGTAATACTTGAAGAAAATACTTCTCCCACAGTGCTGGTCACCTGATGAGAATTCTGAATAAATTTGCATCCCTGACTACTTCTCTAACCTCTGCCACATTCCCTGCCTCCAGACTCCCTGACTTTTCTCAGTTCTTCCATATTCTTTCTGTCTTTCTGCCCGCCCTCCCACCTCAGTTCATTTCTCACTTAACTCTTTAATTATATCTTCTCTCATCCATATATCTGATGTCTATTTCCCTGGTTATGCTGCATGACAGCCCCTTGGTGAATTCCTTTCTTGGCTCCCACCATATATACTTACATTTCATGTGCTTGTTAACTGTCTTCACCATTAAACTATAAGTTTCATGAATACAGGAGCCATATTTGTTTTCTTTGCCATTACGTTCTCAGTACATACGAGGTAGGACCCCAAAAAACCCAGAATTTATTTATAAAATATTGTATGTTCATTCTTACATGCTCAAACTTCACTTACTTTCAAAGTGCTCTCCATTTGATGGAATACACTATTGAGATGCTTTTTCCACTGCTCAAAACAGTTTTTGAACTCATCAATTTTGATGCCATTAGTGCTTCTGCCGTTTTTTGTTTCACCTCTTCTACATCTGCAAAACGTTTCCTTTTGATGACTCATTTCATCCAAGGAAACAAAAAAAAGTTGCTCAGGGTGAGCTTGAGTAAATAGAAGTGGGCCACAGGGGTCGTGCTGTTTTTAGTCAAAAACTGCTGAACACTCAGCGTGGTATGGGCAGGTATGCTCGTAAACCACCCATCATGAAATGAGCATACATGTTGAAAAAAATCTCAAAAAAAAATTCACTGAAGCCAAACAGTGGCTAATACACTGATGCCAGTGGGTTTCTAGAACACTTACCTAGTGGGGGAAGCCTGTACTACAAGGGACCCACCCTCCAAAAAAATGATTCTGTTTTTTTTGGCAGCGATGCCTTCTTGTATATGTTGGATGAATGAGTAAAAGAATGAATGACTCAAAGTTCTGTGATCAATACAGAATATATATGCTTTCTCATGTAGAGGCACACCCGAACCTACCTGTCCTTCTCAACTCTAGAGTTTTTATGTGTGGATAGTATTAGTTTAAATCTATACTTATTTTCTTGGTTCTGAAAATAATTCCATATAATAACTTGGGGCTCATACATTCTTCTCTTAGTGGATCTTGGAAATGTCCCTATAAATAATGAATGTTTGGCTTAAAACATATGGACCAAAAAAATCTATGCCTGAGATATTCAAATTTTTATGCATAGGGTTATATAATTTATGTAATTGGAGAGTAATTGTCCAGAGAGAAGAGTGAATTGTTAGACTGCTCATCCTTTGTGTGCCCAGTAGTAGTATTCAGGAAGTTATAAAGTAATAAAGGTAGTCAAAAAATAATATAAGTAGTTTTGTTTTTTCTTTAAGTACTCTAGATACCACAGTTCTTTAATAGCTTTCTTCATGGAGAAACCTGTATGCTTGCATCTACCTGTCCCTCCTCTTCTAGTCTAGTCTTAGTAATTAACAGCCACCGCCCCCTGTCTCCACATCTAGAAACCGCCAACCAGCCTTGCCTCCTCCTCCTCCCCTATATTCCTTCCTCTCTTACATCCGGGCAGTCACTAAATGTTGTCATTTCTGCCTCAGAAATTTTTCACCTCTGACACCTGCAACCCCATTCGTGTTTCTGGAGAGAACGATACAACTTCACTATCTCTTACGTAAATTATTGTACCTCCTGCACTTGTCTCTGCTGTTTATCTCTTCCATTTCTCATCCGATGCTTGTATTGCCTCCAGGCTAGTCGAAAAACAATCAGTTCATGTTATTCCTCTCCTTAAAACTTCTCCGTGGCTACCTGTTACCAGTTCCTTGCGTGGCCCAAAGCCCTTCACAATCTGGCCCAGCTCGCCTCCCGAGTGTCACTTCCCGCCACTCCCCTCCATGTGGGCTCCTCTTTGCCATGCTATGTACTCATCATCCCTCCCCTGGCTGTGCCCTTCACCACTTTACACCTTTGATCTTATTCCTCCCATCTTTCTGCCAGCAAACTCCTCCGCGTTTCTGAAGACTCAGAGATCCCCTCTGACGTGAAACCCTTCTGCTCTGACTCCCATGGCTTAGACTAACTTCCAGTTCTCTGTGTACTTGATTCATGGTATTTATCAGAAAAGATTATAATTTATCCGTGAGCTGCCTAAAAGTAGAGACCATGCCTCCTTAATTTTCCTATCTCCTTGCTTATATAGTAGACACTCACACATATTTATTTACTGAATCTGTTATTCCATCCTACGCGGTGGTCTCCATGTTACTATTTATATATGTGTATTTTATAGCATCCTCAAGAGCAAGAGGTAAGCTACATGAAAAGAATGGCTGAAGAAAACTTCGAATTTACCCTCAGGGAGCTCCCAGCGGTAATCGTCCCTAGATCTCTGTTTGTTCAGGGCAATATTTTTAGGTTGTGTATAGTAGATACTCAGTAACAATGACTTTTTTGCTTCCTGAAAAAAAAATCTGAAGAAAAGCATATCTTTCTTTCTTTTTAATTTTTATTTAGAAGACATGGGGTACAATTCAAGGTTGGGATACAATTGATCATTGTGCAGGTAAAGTTTGGGTCTCACTTTGGTCCCCACCTCACCTGGTTTGAGATCAGGTACACCTATTGATGAAGTGTGCCTCCCCCCTCCCTCCTCTGGTAGTTTCCCACTATAGCCAATCTCTTTCTTATAGTTCAGGGTCTGCTTATGTGTGAGAACATGTAGTACACAGTTCTTTGTTTCTGTGATAGATCACTGAGTATTATAGGCTCTAAGTTCATCCAAGTTGCTGTGAATTTCATAGTTTTGTCCTTCTTATGACTGTGTAATATTCCATCGTGAATATCCACATTTTTTAAATCCAGTCCACTTTTGATGGGCAGCACAGTTGGTTCCATGTTTTCACTATTGTGAATAATGCTGCAATAAACATGCATGTGCAAGTATATTTTTCATAGAGTTAAGGATACTAGTTCATTAAAAAAAATTAAGTACTCAACATTTCCAACATCCTCCCTTGGCTTTAGTCTTTGGACGAACTGTGCTGTAACTGGCGCATAGGTATATTACCAGAAGGCACAGGGCCCCATGTCTGAGTAGATCCTACTGCGTGAGTGCTGCATGGAGATTCAGGTCCCCCAGTGCCACAGAGAAGGGTACATATCCACAGGAAAGGGTGCCCAGGACAGGCAGTGCCACGTCAGCCCCCGATCCTACGATCATGGCCTTCCAGGGATTGCCTTCACCTACAGTTGCATAGATTGCACAATGATGCTACACTTCAAGTAAACATACTCTTACAGGCATCATAGATCGGAACATTTATTATTAAAAATTTCTGGCAGGAAGAAATAACGTATATTAAAGAAGGATTCCTTTTTCTAACACACAAGTGGCCCAGCTGGGGATCTAGCCGCAGGGCCTGTTTGACCTTGATGATCAACCCCAGGCAGCGCACTTATTAGCCATCCCCTCCTCACCGTCTACCTCACATACTCTATTTAGTAATAGAGTTGAGACACTCATCAGTTGGCCCTGCATTCTGTCAGTCATCAGTCTTATGATTTTACTTCCCTTCTTACCTAGCTTAGATTTCAAAGTCTATTATTATGATCCCTCCCTTGCAAATATTCTCAACTCCTTCACCTTTTTCTCCCTTTTTTGTACTTGCTCAGAAAGGCCCAACTCTGGCTAAACCCGGCTCTGCCTACTCCATGCACGAAACAGAACTGCTCCGATTCCATGGTCCACCATTAGCCTCACTCCCTGGCAAAACTCTCAGCTTCTTCACTTCACTCCCCTTCCATTTTACCTACCTCACGAAGGCTCAGTCATGCTTCTATCAGAGCAGCTGAGCTTTGCTTCTCAGAGAGCTATACACATTGAACTCATCTTGTTTTAAATTCATGGCCCCAAATTTAAAATGTCATTTAACACTTCCGAGAAATCCTATTCTACCTTACAGTGTTTCTCTTTCTACTCTTTAAAAAGATTATTTCAGCTCATCCTCCATCTTCAAGTCCCTTTTACTGCCCAGCACTCTCCCACTTGTCTGTTGTGCTCGGGTCTCATTGATTTTGCTCCTGTTTCTCGAACACACCGGTCTTGTTCCTGCCTTAGAACCTTTGCACCGCCATTCCTTCTGCTTGAATCGCCTTGCCACCTTCACCTCCTCAGAACGACTTTCTCCCACCCTCTCCTCCACTGTCTACCCAGGAGCCGGTCTGTCACTATCATATCATCCAATTTAAACTTCTACTTAGTATGTCTCATTATTTTGCTTCTGGTTTGTCTGTTGTTTTGCTTTTTATTTATCTCTTAAACTAGAATGTAAGCTTCATGACAGCAAACATCTTATCTGCTTAGTTTCTTTCTTTCTTTATTTTTGATCTATTGATTCATCTAAACTGTGTGATGTGATATTTGAGGACCTTTTTAGAAATGCCCACATGTACTAGTTAGAGAAAACAGATGCCAAGCAAGGTAGGCGTTTCTAAATTGTGACTAAGAGTGCCAAATTATGAAAATAAAATTCCTATAAGGCATCATTTAAAATTAGATTTTCTCATTGTCTGTTAAGCAGACAATGGGAACTAGCGGGAAAAGAAAAAGGCCACGAAGTATGGGCTGAATGCATTTTCCTTTATCTTTTAGTGATGATAAAACTGTGTCATTCAACTTTTGGTTTCTATTTCTGAGAGTGAATTTTGTTTTTCTGTGTGTTCCCCCATACGGTACTTCTTCGGGTTAAAATCATTACTGACTGGCTCTGATTTGATGTGAGGTCCAGTTTGGGCTTGTCACTACTTGGCTGCATGCACTACTTCCAGGCCTCCCTTTCCTCATTTGTAGAACAAAGGGTTTACATCTTCCAGCCCAAAGGTGCTGTGACTCTGCATGATAAAATTAGTCTTTCCATAGATGGTTAGGAGATTGCCTTCTCTGTCAATCTAGACAGAAAAACAATTTATGCCATTGTAGCATTTCCTCTTCTTTTCTGACAAACCCTCTCGATATATCTAGGTACTTGTGACAAATACTTATTTTATGCATTCTATTTGAGAGCAATTTACAAATAACGAAATAGAATTTCCACAACCTTTCATTATTTTTTGCCACCTTAAATATTTTTCAAGGCAGCACACTAAAACCTAAAATGTACTTTTTTCTCCTATAAATTAATAATTAAAAGCATATCTATACATTAGCATTCGTGCATTCTCTGGTTTTTCTATTACTGATTTGTTTCCATTTGAAATTGACCTTTCACATTGCAATAGTCTTCGGTGAATATTGAAATTAGTGTTATATAACAGTAGTAAAATTTTGCACTTATAAGATTATATTAGACATGAACGGTTTTCACTGTTTTCATTGCTTCACCTGAATTACTCTGAGGGAAAAGTGTACGTAACATTATGCAGTGGGATAGACTGACAAACAGCGATAGAAACATCGTCAGATTAGGATTTGGACATAAGAATAGTGATCATTTACTAGGCCCCGTTTCTAAAGCATTTTATATTTACTTAATGACTTAATCCTCACTTATAACTGCTATGATATCAATTTTTGCAGATGAGGAACAGGGGAGATAACGAATTTGCCCAGGCATACTGTGGCTTCACAGTCTGGGCACAGGACCCCTATGCTATGATTCCCTCAGGAAACAGGGGTCATATTCCTATCACTCACCTGGCTGGCTTTTTAACATTTTGTGCAGGTTAACTTGGCTCTCTGTGCATCTGTTTTCAACTGCAAACTCAGCAGAATAATATCTGTCTGAACTTGCTTATGAAAATTAAAGGAATTAATAGAAGGAAAGAATTTTCAAAAAGTGAAGTAGTTAATAGGTGTTTATTGTATCCATTTATTCTTATTATTATCTATGCTTTTTGCAATGTGTATTAATATTATTTTAAACCTACTCAATATTAAAAATTATAAATATATTTATGTTCTATAATTATTATATGAATTATATTTGATTTCATGTCTTTGACTACATTTCAACAGGATATTAATGAAGAAACAAAACACTTTATGAAAATATATGGCTTCAGGTCAATAGAGGATAAAAATTGAAGAAACAATCTAAAGCCATCTTGAAGAAAAATAAGTTTTACAATTCAGACTTAACATGAAAAATTATCCACTTACATGTCCTCACTCAAAAATCAATTTATAAGTGTAAAGACAGAATAGAAAGAAAAAGCAAGGAAATATCTTGACAAAAAAAATTAAGAAAACTAAAATGATGGATATTGCACTTCACAGTTATCTCAGTGTATAGACATTCTTCACCTGAGACATGTCATTTTTACAGGTTTCCAACTTGGAAGTCATATAGTAATTGATATGTAGCTCAGCTTATTAGAAGTACAGGAAGTCAAATGTAAGTTTCTCTTTAGCCTCTCCTGCCATTTAATTTAAAATAAAAATCAAAATGTTGAAGGTGAGATAATAAAATAAAAAGCTTCCTGTGGAAGACATTTTTCCTTCTTTCTTCAGAGAGAAAAGCCAACAAGTGAATAAGGATTTGTCACTCAATTTTGAATGTCTAAGTTTCTCTGAGCCATGAAGGCAAATGAATTAGTATAGATTCTGAAGAAAGAACTGGCCACCTCCCCAGAATGCCTTTTTCCACTCATCTTAATCTTTATTTTTTCTCAAGAGAGAATTCCAAGGCATCTATATCAGGTTGTGTTGATCTGTCACTAGCAAAGTGTTGTTTCCTATAAGGTTATTAAAGATTTCTGTAAGGCAAAGAAGTTTGGAGAACTTAAAAATGACATGAATTCTTGACAAATGGAGAATGATTGCCTCAAAGTGTGAGTGGCTGAACTGAGAGAAGATGAGGTTTCCTGGAGTTTACATCCACAGCACATCTTTGAGGCATGTCAACACGACTTTACCCAGTTTTGTGTATGAAACATTTTAACACCCTTCTAGCTACACAGTGCAAAAGCAACTGCTTTGTGAATTTAATTTTAGAGGGAGATGGAAAAGCTCTATGGAGCCTGGCGAGATATAAAATGGTTTCCTTGGAAAACACAAATATCACAATAAGATTAGGAATGGTGAAAGACAACATGTTTCCCCCTGGGGTTGCTGCTTCTCTTTGTGAGTCCCTCCAATTCCCAAATTTCCAGATGTTTTCTTTATCAAGATTAGGTATCCAGTATTAACCTGTTGGAGTGTTTAGAAGAAAGACATTTTGACTGGAAGGATTCTGGACTTGGGAGCTCCTGTCTCTTGCCCTATTAAAAGGGTCCTACTCTACTGTGAGACTCTAAGTACTTTGTAATCAAGAAAGATACTATTAGGTTTACTAGATCAAGTTACAGTTGGCCCATTTTGGTCATGGGTTCTGCATCCGTGGTCTCAGTCTATTGCAGATTGAAAATATTCAAGAAAAAACATTTTAAAAATAACAATACAGTAAAATAATGTAAATAAAAACAATATAGCATAACAACTATTTTACGTTGTATTATGTATTATTAGTAATCTAGAGATAACTTAAAGTATATGGAAGGATATACATAGGTTATATGCAAATACCATGCCATTTTATAGGGACTTGAGCATCTGCAGATTTCGGTATTTGTGGGAGATCTTGGAACCAATTCCCCATGCATACCGAAGGACCTCTCTATTGCTTATAACGTTAACGATGACAGATTGGTCTTGGTTTTTAAGATGGCTTTGACTTTCAAGTTACGCCTCATTCATAGTTATTTGTTTATTTTGTTGGAGGCGGGCAACGGTGATAGGAGAGAGGAGGACCCTTTTACTTTTGAGATTGGGGATCATACATTCTATAGCCTTTTGCAGAGAGAGAAGCTTCCTGTTTTTAACCATAGTATGTTAAAACAAGATTGAAGGACAGCATTCATTTCAATAATTCCATGTAATTTCCATTCATTTTATTTTCTGAAGGGTTGAATTGTACTAAATTTAGGCAGTTACCAGTTTTACACTATAGATTATGAATTGACCCTTTAAATGAAGTCCCTCTGTAGCCTTCTAATAACCAGCTACCACCACAGTGACATACTGGAACAAGGGGACACCTGGATAACCCATGATACCTCTAGCACTGTTATCCAAACTTTGTGTTCTAATACATCAGTTCATAATACTGTGTGATGGAAGTGTTCTTATTTCTCTATATTTAATTAGATTTTAACTTTAAAGAAAGAAATGAACACTAGATAACTCACTGTGGTTTGGGATCACTTCTACCCACCCCTCTCCCCCACCAAAAACATAATATTTTATAAACCAGCTGACAATTACAAGACCTACTTTTAAAAATTTTCACCACTATTTATCTCTAAATAGCACACTTTCCCCTTCATTCCCACCCCAATCAACCTTCTAGGTTTTATACCTACACTTTGTACCAGCTGGTCAGCTTTCTGCCAGGACTCTCTTTAGTTACCCTGTTATTTCACTTAGTGAGTCCTTGAGAACAGTTGAGGCTGATCAAAGGTTCTGTTGAGAATAGTTTATTTTGTTCTTGTGTATCTGTAAAGATGTGCTCCATTATGAATTAAGCCTTTTTAGTGACAGAGTAGATGATGACAGAACCCCATCAGCCTTATCAGGAGAAGTTCCCTGACCTCATTATTGCTAATGGATCCATGGTAATTCAGCCTGTTGTGAAATCTCATGTTCAATTATGCAGGATAATGAGTGACTCAAAACTTAATATGTCTCAGCTATTGTCGTTATGATAGGACTTGTACAGCTTCTTTCAAAAGTAAAATAAGGTTTTAAGTAGAGTGGTTCACTTTTATGTCCAAACAAAAGTTATCACCAATATTCAGACTGACCTGATTTTAAATATCTGATTTGATTTTAAAATAAGACAGTATTGCTCTATAACTTTATATTTCACTGATCCTTTGTAGGAAAGTTAGGACAGGTTTATTCATTTTTAAGTGTTAATTCTGGAATTCTAAAAGTATGCAAATGGCATTTGTCTTTGGATTCACAAAAACTCTAGATATTCAGAGTTTGAATTATTTAAACTCCCACAACACATGCACTTTTGCTTTTCAAGCATGAGTTATAATTTAATTAAAAACTTCTGGTGCATTGCTAGCGTTTTAAATATTAATATGTTCCATGGATCACTTTCGATTATCTACCGTCTTGAAATTCTTGAAGATGTCAGATTTTTAAGATTCCCAAAGTTGCACTTGGAATTGTCTGTTGAGGCAAAGGGGACTGTGATAATTACACACATCCATTAGGATCAGCAGAGGAGATAAACTTTGGGGAGGCTTAATGGGCATATCTCAGTGACAGCTAGCAAAGAGCATTTGGCATGATTAAGGATGGATTTGAATGCTGCTGAAAATATACTCTCATTACGGACACCCAGTGGAAGTTGCACTACAAATGTTCAATTCCCCAGAAGAAGAGTGGGGTGGCAGGGAAGCTTTGAAATCCACTGTGGCCATCATCCAAATTATTCTTTCCTTTATGTCTTTCTGCTGTCAGAATCACTTTGTGCTGCCCAATTCAACTCCCTCCGTCTCTGAAAAGAGGCAACCTGTTGATCTCTGTATTGCAGATTGTCCGAAGATACATCAAGGATTGGCTTGAGAGAAAGAAACCTCCTTTTGGTACCATTAGCAGCAGTGTGCTCCTCATGATCATCTATACGACGTTCTGCGACACGTTCTCTAACCCAAATATTGACCTGGATAAATTCAGCCTCGTCCTCATACTGTTCATAAGTAAGTTGGCAAATGGGATATCCTGGCCAGCCTCAGCTTCCTCAGTCACA
Organism: Tarsius wallacei; assembly: GCA_963574415.1. Lineage (NCBI taxonomy): Eukaryota > Metazoa > Chordata > Mammalia > Primates > Tarsiidae > Tarsius > Tarsius wallacei. The sequence continues at coordinate 12,306 of CAUYQG010025915.1, forward strand.
CCGTGTAGCAATTCTCTAAATTCTAATGTCAACTTAACTAGGAATGAATATTTCATTTCATATGATATTATTTGTTCAGTGACTTTGTCATATGTACTTGTTCTTTAAAAAGACCTCAGTTACACACTTACGATTTTCATCTCCTTTTGTGTGTGTCTGTTGCACCATTTTCTGATTTAAAAGAGTTGATATCAGATTAGAAAAGCCTTAATATCTGTCCACTTCAAATGTCAGATTAAGCTCTTTGTCTCAAATTTAGTTTATTATAACTTCAAACGGATTTTACCTCTTACTGTGATTTAAAAACAGGATTCATAATACATGATACTGTTTTCTGCATGGAATAATTTGGCCGCATTGGTTAAAACGTGAATATTTACATCATATTTTCTAATAAAATATACCCAAAGTAATATCATTTCATTTTGAGAAGCAGCAGACTATAAAATAAGGTAAGAGGATTGCCAGAGCCTACAGTTTTGAGACCACCCTGGGCAACTTGGCGAGACCTCATCTCTACAATGAATCAAAAACAGCCGGGCGGGCGTGGTAGCACATGCCTGTAGTTACGGTTACTTGGAAGGCTGAGGCAGAAGGATCGCCTGAGCCCAGCAGGTAGACGCTGGAGTGACTGTGAGCATGCCACTGCATTCCAGCCTGGGCAACAGAGTGAGACTCTGACTCAGAAAAAAAAATTGCAGGTAACTGCTAAAACTCAAAAAGCAACTTTTGTTCTCTTTATCTTATAATACAAAAGGCAACCTTTATTAATATTGCAATGTCAAAGAATCTTTTGTTATAAAATCAAGATGAGTTATTCCAAAGTACACATTATGTGCTATCACATTTGTGTCTTTTCCTATAAATACTCATACTATAAACCAGCTCTTTCTAAATTGACTAGATTAAATAACCAAATCTGAAATCAAAGCAGATTTTAGGCTTTACCTAGATCTCAAAAGTTGTGTCTGGGGATATCAAGAACAGGTCGAGTCCCACTAATTTAAATGAGTCTATCAGTTTAGCAATTTATGTTTGGTTTATTTATTTGTGTTTCTTTTTGAATTCTCGTAAGTTTCAGATAAAACTAAGTATGCCAGTAAAAATGCAACAAATACTGCTTTTAGAATGCTAACTTAGTTTCAATCTTTTTTTCTTCAGTATTTTCTATTCAGCTGAGTTTTATGCTTTTAACCTTCATCTTTTCAACAAGGTAAGTGATTTTCTATCTCTTATTAGTTTCCTAAACAAGGAATCCTTACTTGGCTACTCTGCCAGTATACTGTTCTTTTATTTGTTTGTTTGTTTCTTGGTCTCCCTCCTGCCACCCTCAAGTTGTAGGTGTTACAAAGGATCTGTCCCTGACTCTTGTCTCACCTGTCCTCATTGTGTGCTGAGGCTGCTTCCTCCCTCTACTGGTTTGAGCTGTTAGCTTCACACTGATGATTTTCAAGTTAAGATCTTGCCTTTCAATGTCCCTTGAGTTCCTGACCTATTTTTCACTTGCCATTTGGATGTCATCACCTGACTGTCTTAACAAGACTTCGGACTCAAAATATTAAAAATAGAATTAATCTTTTTCCCTCAAATTTTCTCTTTCTCTCTTATTCTTATTTCTAATGGAACTATCATACCCGGGACAGTTACATCATTATTTTTAAAATTTTTGCTCTTACCTCTGTAATATTTTTTCTGCTCGCAACGCCACTTCTCTAATTCATTTCATGTTGCCTCTTTTCTCCCTCAACTATTACTAGTGGACTCCTTGCCGGTAACTCCTTTTCTAGACAAAGCTTGTCTATGCATGTTATAGTGCTTCCAATGACGAAACGTTCTGGTAATGGCTGTCTTGTTCACTTCTCTTCAGTGGTCATCCAGGGCCTTCAGAATGAAGTTCATTTGAGAGGGCTAGGCCCTTCAGTCTATTTACCAGTCTAATGAACCACTACTAATATTCATGTAGTCTAAGCTTTAGGTTAAGGCAGAATCTTTGCTGTTCTCTGGAAGAACTTCATGCTTTCTCATTTCTGTTCCCTGCTTAGGCTGTCCCCATAGTCAAATTGTTCTCCATGTCCTAGTTCTTCCTTCCTGTTCTTAAAGGCACGCCTCAAATGAAAATTCTTCCACCTGTTATTATACACTCAACAAACATGACTTAGCCTTTGGTATGAGAAAGTTACCATATTGAATGCCAAAAATAAGAGATGATTCTGGTCTTGCATGAGTTTCTAGACTAGACATGTGCACGGATACCAAAGTGTTCTCTGAGTAGTCCAATAAGCCAACCTGCAGTCAATTCAAAGGAGAAGGCACTTCCCAAGAGAATGGGAGAGCAGGGCTTCGTGGAGGAGATAGGGCTTGACCGGAGCCAAACAGAATGGCTAATTGCTCAGCAATTACAGATGTGAGGTGGTTCTTAGTGGAGAAGAAGCATCAATGCACACATGGACACACACTACACACACACACACACACACACACACACACACACACACACACACAACGAGACATGGTGAGGCAATAGGAGAAGAATATGTATAATAATAGTAACTGGAAAGGTAGGCTTGATCCAGATTGCAAGGCCCTCAAACACCAGATGAGAGCAATGAGTGGCCACCAGGGAAAGTGCCTAGGCTGTTTGTTTATAAGGCTTGAAATAGCATCAGCACTGTGGATGCTTTAGGCTTCATTTTAGGCTCTTGGATCTTACAACACTTGGTCTAGCGCAAGGCTGATTGTAAACAGTCAATAAAAACTTATTGATTGATGTAATTTGAAGCATTTTCCCAAGCTTGAGGTTGTGATTTATGAAGTAAGAGTAAAGCTCGGAGCCATTAAGTCACAGAGAAAATGTGACTTAATTGGTAAGTCTAAGAGTAGGAGCAATTTTAAAGTTCTTTTTGTAAATGGCTTGTTATGCCACCTTAGAAAAGACATTTGCCTTTCAGTGGCTGTCTGTTTGCTGGTCTTTGTGGCAGAAGTGATCATCAGACCCACTTATCCTATCAGACTAGGTCGAATGCAGATAGCCTGTTAGTGATTGAAAAATTCTTTGATAAAATAGAGCACAGAACGGCCACTACCAGGATTGCTGCTGAAGGAGGCATGGGGAAGGGGGTACAAGGGGGTGATCACAGCTGCTTGAACTAAAATTAAGAATTTTTTTATGGAGAAGACTGGACTTTCATAAGGACCTGTGGTTTTGAGCTTTTTTTCCTACCTAATTCTGCCTTTGCGGCACCGCTTAGTCAGGTTCTAAATGGAACCTGAAGGAAGTTGGTCAGGTTCTAACTTCCTCGACCCACTGTCAGACATGCGCATTCTTTGATAAACAACAATATGGAACTGCTGCCATCTTGCTCCAAGGTTATGTGTCTCCCAAAGTAGTCCATTAAAATATTGGAATTTTTCAAGTGGACAAAATTGGGAAGATGGTTTTCATATTCTGTTTTCATGCTGAGAGACTCTATAGCTCCTGAGAACTTATTAGAGGAATGAAAGATGCCGATATTTATTGAAGCCTGCTGCGTGCCAGGCTCTGTTCTAAGGATTGTGACTGTGTTATTTCATGCACATCTGTCAGCACAAACTATGCTGACATATACTATACTAGGCTATGCATTTTTCCTGCTCTTTTGCAGGTGAGGATCCATGCTTAGAGTCGTTTAGTCTAGTAATGTACCTGAAATCAGATTTTAGTAGTTTAGTAATGTAACCAACATCAGAAGGCAAGTAATACACCTAGAATTGAAATCTGTTTCCATTTGACACTCCCAAAAGCATTTGCCCACGCCTTTTCCACTGTACTCAACTATTTCAGTTACTTTAAAATTTATAATATTTGTTTTGGTTAGGAAATTTGGGTTTTTGTTGTTGTTGTTTTGTTTTTCTTTTTCTTTTCTGGATAGGGAATTTGTAAAGAGTATTTGACTAAATTCTTCAAGTTTCAGTAAATTCTTCAAGTCAATATTAAGAAGAGACAAGGTAGAGTTATAAAATACATAGACAAAGGTAAAACAAATTAGTCAAAGATTTGATCAAGAGTTTGAACTAGGACCTACTGGTTTATACTCTGTTGAGTTCCTTTTTCTTCTCCTACTTTTTGTCTCTACTTAAATTTAGTGATATTTGCCCTGTGTGTGTGTGTGTATGTGTGCACACGTGCACTTTTTAAATTCAGTTGTTTTGTTGTTGTCATTGTTTTTAACCAGTTCAGTAAATCTAAAACCAATTTGAATATCAAAAGACAAAAAATCTCAGAATGGAAGTCAGTCTGTTGTTGTGTATGTATGTTCAACATGTACCACACACTGGTGATGGAAGTTTAGGCCAAAATCAGGAGAGACCCAGCCTAGAAAATTCAACTCTCCAGCAACACTCTGCTTACCTGGTTAGCATCTCTTAGACTTACAGACTTAATGTGCTACCATGCTAGTGAGTATTTAAAATAGTTTTGAGGGTTATTACTGTGTTCTCATTGGTTTGTCTATAGAACAGTGTTAGGGTTAAAAATTCCAATTCTGGAGTCAGACGTACTTGGATATCAGTCCTATTTAATAACTTTGTAGCTTTTGTCAGTTTCCTTATATATAAAATGGAGATGATAGTAATATCTATTTCACAGCATCATTTGGAAAATTAAATAATATGCACAGAAAGGCCTCAGCATAACACCTAGCATATATAAATGCCCAATAAATGTTAGCTACCATAGAATATTTATTATACCAAACTAGTTTATGTTATATCAAAAACTAATGGTAAAAGAGGAGTACTTACATTTGCTAGCTTTGTAATACATTATTTTTGTCTTATCTCCATCACAGTTGCTAGAAAATGAGAGTTGAGTCATCAAGCCACAAGTCAGCTATCCATAGTGACCTAATCTTTCCACAACTTTGGGTAACTGTCAAAGTTAGAAAAAAAATTTTTAAAGCTTAGGAAAAGAAAACAGAAATTGGGAGTCTTTTAAAAATATATATAAAAGAGAGTTTGGTAGCCTGATAACTTGAGTAACAGAAACCTAGATTGTCACTAGAGTGACAAAAGAAACTATTAAAGGAAAAGGAAGAAAACAAATGTTCAAATATATGTGTAGGTGTGTTAGTTCTTATCAGTACTTTTTCAGTCAAATATCTCTGTCAGCCTTTGCCATAGCCCTGGGAGAAGTGGGGTACGCTGATGGGGGGGAGAGGGAGAAAGGCAGGCAGGGGCGGAAGATAGCATTGTCATTAAGGGTTAGTCTCCTTACCATTTCAGAGAGGAGGCAGCTAAGCCTCGAGACTCTAGTTAACTTGCTTAGTGCCACACAGCTAAGGTCTTTGAAAACAAGCATAGACAAAACCACGGGTACAGAGGCTAATAACAAAGGAAAGTATTTCACATGGAAGTTTTCTCCTCCAAAACCAGTGGGCTTAGGCAGAACTATCTCAGAGGACCTTTTCTGCTCCACATTCTGTGATTCTACTAGTAAAACTTGACACGTTTTCCTTTGTGGGTACTGCAAAGGAAAGCAAAATAAATATTGTGTGGAAAACACTGATTGAAAGCTTTGTAAGAGAGAATACAAAGACCAGTTGGGAAGAAAAGGAAATAAACATCTCAAGGGAAGCCAAAGTGATCAAAAGAATCATTAAAAACAGGATAAAAAGAAAATCAATATTAAAAAGAGATAAGGTAGAGCTAGAAAATAAATAGTAATGTGATTCCTTTCAAGAATGTGAGCAGACACAATAGAGATGTTCATCACTGAAAAGAATTGTAGTCATTATGATTTAAATAGAATGTAGAGGACACTTTGTTTTTCTGGGTATTGTCATGACCTTGTGCCATGAAGCCACCCTTGACAGAATGTGGCTACGGGTGGGTACTTACCAAGATATCTGCTCTCACCCACTAAATTTTGCAGTGGTTGTTGTTGTTGTTGTTGTTGTTGTTGTTACATTTTATTTCTCAGAAGACAAACTTAAGTCCAAGATTTGGAGCAGCCAACTTGAGAGTTGTGTGACTTTAGATAAGTTGTTTAACCTCTGTGTTTCAAATTCCCGTTTTGGAAGAAACAGGTCCTTAATACTATCTACCTTCTAAAGCAGTCCTGAGAAGGAAGTAACACTGGATGCAAAGTGCTTAGAAAAGTGCTCCCTAATGTTGTGCTGTGGTAATTGATCATCCTCATGAATGGAGGATAAAGTAAGCATCTATCTATCAGCTTTCCCTAAGATCCATCATGCAGCTGGAGTACCGTTCAACCCTATGAAGACAAATACTGTTTGTAACCATAAATATGCCATTTTAACATCTCAGGGTTCTAACCCTCCCTTCCCACTGATGGACTTTGTACAGTAGGACTGTACAGCAGGGTTCCAATTCAGATAAGCTGGAAATCTCCCAGTGTGGGCCTAGCTTCAGTCTCCTTACCTGAAACAGAGGACAATTAAGCATATCTTGCAAATATCCTCTTTCGCCACATCATAATGAATGAATGGCAGCCAGCACCCGATTAAATCAGAACCTCCTTAACCAGAGAGGCTTTGACATGTTGGAAATGTGCTGCAGTCTGGAAAAGAACAAGATATCAAGCAGAACAAAGCTTACTGAAGGAGAAGTGTATTGCCACATCTCTGGGAAGAAAACCAAACTGCATAAACCCAGATGCAGCAAGGACTCGGTATAAACAAGGACAGCAAAAGACTAAAAGGGTTTTTGAAATGTTACCAACCCACAAGCATTGCTGGAGAACATCCCCAAACTAGGCCAGTTGGTTCTGCTCCGTACCCTTCAGTCACAGGGGGACATCCACTCTTGCGTGGAAGCTGCTTATTGTGAATTGATTGTATTTCACATTCTCCACTCTTCCTGTGTCTTTTGGTTCCCAGGCCTTGGTATTACCTCGAACTCTGTGTGAATGAGTGAAATGCCTCATACTTTACAAAGAAAGTAAAATCTCCAACATAAGTTTCCTCTGCTTTTCCATTCTCTACGTAAAAGAGTCCCATATTTTTCACTCACCCTGTCTACATTGCTTCCAGTTCAGAGATAGTAGGAAACACCCCTCTCTAGCCTGCCCCTTCAGACTCACCTTCTCAGGCCTCTTTGGGGACATGGGTTCATCAGTGACACCTATTTGCTGCATCTTGACTATCTCTAGATAGTCATGTTCAAATCCACCATGACCCCTTTCTCTCTTTACCAGATTTTTTGAAGAAAAGCAAAAAACAGTCCTTCTTACTACTACAAATCCAGTCTGCATCAACATTAACTCCTTGACTGCTCCCCAAAACACATTGAACCCCCTCTTCCATTCTGTTTTCATTCCTGTCTTAATGCTCCTCTTAACCTTATATACTCAAATCTCTCATTTCTATTTAATTTCTCCTCTTTTCTCAAAGCAATAATAATAACAATATCAACTAGCCTTGCTAAGCATACTGTGTCAAATTCTTAACAAGCACTGGCATTTATCCTCACAATTAACCCTAAGAAGAGTCAGGCAGTATTATCCTCAGTTGATATGTGAGCAAAAGGATAGTCTGGATGGAAAATCGGCTGTTTGCCCCAAAGCCTGTGCTCTCAAGCTGTTGAGAGCGAGAATTGTGTGGTTAACAGTTGACAAGTTCGTCCCTCTCCCTGTCCCTTTCTGCTGTCTCCTGTCCTCACTGTGACTCTTGAGGCCCGCCTAGCTCTTTGCTTCCTGCCCACTTCACCACCTTCAGTCTTATCTCATGCTGTGGGGTGACTCATCCTTAAAACAGGTCCAATCATGTCATTTTACTGTCCCAAGTCTTTCAGCAGCTCCCCTTAACCCGTCTTATCAAGCCCATACCCCTAGTCACAAGCCGGCTTCCCTGCACACAAATCTCTAAAAGATATTCATGGTCTTGCTTCCTAGCCAGTCTTACTTCTAGCTTTCTTGATAACAACCGTCCAAACTGAATTTTGGGGGGGGTCTCACCTCAGCTGAGGATTCTCCACAGATGCATATCACTTGTTACTGTTTGCGCATGTTTTTTTCGTGTTTATATTGCGATACCACTCTTGTGTTTTAAACATGACTGGCATATTTCTTCATCCTTGTATTCCTCATGGTAGGCCCATGAGGGCCTGATGGGGAAGGAGCTTCATAAGGTCCTTTGCCAGCTGCCCACTGCACGCCCATACTGCAGCCTCGCTATCCCTTACCTAAAATACACATCCACACGTTTCTGAATCTGTTCTCAAAGGCTCAGCTCCATTGTTATTTCCTCCCAGAAGGTTCTCTTGTGTTTCACCATCATCTTCCAAGCTAGAGGCTGCCTTCTCTTTCAGCAACAAAACACTTTATTTCTAACTCCGCTCCTCTTTCTCACGTATGTCTGTACTCTTTTCCTCTCTCAGCCCCACATTTACAGAGCCTCATGGAGCTCCTCTCCCATTAGGCCTACTGTGAGGAATAAAGGGATGCATAAGTATGCCAGCCATGTTTAAAGCACAAGAGTGGTATCACAATATAAGCATGAGAATAACATGAGAAAACAGTAAGCCAATCTTATTGCACTCAACTGATACGCATCCATGGAGAATTCTCCACCAAGGTGAGACTCCCCAAATTTCTGTTTGGACAGTTGTTATCAAGAAAGAGCTAGAAGTAAGACTCGTTAGGAACCAGGAACATGTGTGCCTTTTCAGAGGAGAAGCCAGATATTCTCTTGACACACACAGGGGATGAGGAAGAGGAGAGGACTTTTCTTCCTTCCTGTGAGCATATAGCAAAGAAAACAGGATGTGAGATCTATTTAGGGAAAATGTTTCTCCTGGAAAAAGTTATGCATGGGGTTACAAAGGGAATGGTAGGATCTCTTTAATTCGCGATCCTTGAAAATCACATCGATTGTTATATCTGCAACTTTATGTATGCAGTCAGTTTCTGGAGCATTTTTCCATTTGCAAAACTCTTGTCAGAGCTCAGGGGAGGGAAGGAATAGACTCACTGTACAGTCAAATCTTCATTCTATAGAAAGGAATAGTTCCTGAAACATAAGGACACAATAATAATTACATTTCTAACCTTTTTATCTCGTGGTTCTCTAATCTTTCATTATCTAAAATAGGAAATAGGATTATGACATCTAGCTCCCAGTAATGATCCCCCATGATGTTCGATCAATTTTGATGAAGCTAGACTTTTAACATATTATTTATCAGCATATTATATATCAACAGTAGAACATAGTAGTAACAAGAACAGGTTTAGGAGCCAGACTCTATTTGAATCCTGACTCTCTCTTACTAGCAATGGGCCCTGCGTAAATTACATATTTCTGTGGGCCTCAGTTTTCTCATATAAGAACATTGTAGCACTTACCTTATGGGGTTGTTGTCTTTACACACTCTGATAGAAAGTAATGCTTAAAAAAGGATAATTTGTTGTTTTTACTAAAACGTATGATGTTCGCTTGCCGGGCACAGTGGCTCACACCTTTAATCCCAGGACTTTGGGAGGCTGACGTGGGAGGATCACTTGAGCCCAGAAATTTGAGACCACCCTGGGAAACATAGCGAGACCCTGTCTCTACAAAAAATTAAAAAATTAGCCAGGCATGGTGGCATGTGCCTGTGGTTCCAGCTGAGACGGAAGGATTGCCTAAGTCCAGGAGGTCAAGGCTGTGAGCAACAGAGTGAGACCCCCAACTCAAAGGAAAAAAAGTAATTAAATAAAACATATGTTGGTAAATCTTTGTTCATACCATGTATTTCTCAGAAGTGTGTTTGATGTGAAACAATGTGTTGCCCCTTAAAGAACCTTTTTGGAGATACATTAATTCTTTCAAGCCACTGGGTTATACCAAGTGATAACTTAGAGTCTTAGTTAAAGGAGCTTCTCAATGCACCATTTTCATCAAGTCCTGCACCTGGGGCTGATTACATGTGTGATCTTGGGAGACCTGCACCACACATCTGTAAAACTGTTCTCCTTTTCATGGATAAACAACTCAGAAGTGATTCTCTAAAAAGAAATTCAGACACTTCTGTACATTTGGGTGTCAAATTACTTCTGTCACCAGGATGATCAAAGGGATGTTAACATGAAGGTAGGTACTACATTTGATTTCAGATGTGTTAAATATGCTTTTTATAAAAGTATTTGTTTTAAAAAAAAAAACTTTTTTATCCCTAGGAATAATTCGGGTTTCACACCAGCAGACACTGTGGCTATCATTTTCTGTTCCACACACAAATCTCTCACATTGGGTAAGTGATCCACAAGGTTAAAAAACCACATATTACCCTTATGTAGTCTTATTTTATGATCTTGAACTCTTCAGATTAAATGGATTGGGGTATTGTCCACTCTGTTAGATAAAGAACAATATAGCAAAGTAAGGATGGGCCATTGCTTTCAAATACTGTTATTTGATTGAACTGTGGGTCAAAATTAATAGTGTAATATGTTGCTTAATTTGCAATTATGTTTTCAGTTCTCATAAAAGACCATCAATGTAGAATGCCTTAGAGTCTGAGCAGCCTTAGAGTCTGAGCAGGGGAGGTAGAAGGGAGGATTGTTTCTAAAAAAGGAATTGGAAACAAAACAAAACAACAACTTCACTTTGGAAGGCTCTGAAGTTGTTCCTGGAAAATGTTAACTTCTTTCCTGTGAGCTCAAAGCAAGGTGAGAATAATGTTCTTACTCTAATTTAATATTGACATTAGTTTTAAGTTCATTTCTGAATGTTCTGTTATTTCTATAAAGAAACAATACAGTTATCATTAATTCAATTGGATTAGCACTAAAAGTGAAATAAGTATTTATTTAATGGGCAAAAATGGATTAAGAAGAAAAGTGCTATTTTTACTTAGCTTTATCCAATTGAGTGGCTTTATCCCAATATTCTGTTAGACATTCGGAATCTATATTTTTATTCATTAAAAGTTATTAAGTAATCAGGAGCTTTATTGAAATATAATCACCCACAAACTCCTTACGTTGGTGGGCATATAATAGCAAAAACTCATATTAAAAATTGCCTACCTTTTGGCATATGACTCACTTAAGAGAATGAAGAATAATGACATTGCTCTAAGTCCACTCATGTTAAAAAAACTCAGTCTGTGAACAAGAAAATGATGACATTTTATAATGTTTTTATTTGTCTAGAGTCTATTCTCAGTCTCAGCAAGTTTGGAAAATGATTTATAAGTTGGGCAAACTCTTAAGAAGCAGCTGTTATCTAAGGCTTCAGATTATTTGAATAAATATTGTATATAATTTATAGTTATGTGCATTGCAGTATTTTGGTTTTCTTCGTAATCATCATCAAATTGAAGTTGAAACAGCCTTGGAATCCATATTTCAATCCTGATTTTGTAACCTTGGACAAATCAGCTAACCTTCCTGAATCTTAGCTTTTTCATCTGTAAAATGGGCAGAATAACACTCACTTTGTAAGAGTATTGGAAAGATTAAAATTTGTTAACTACCTAGCCCAGCACTTGGTAGATAACAGATAGTCAACGAATGACAAAATGTGTGCACTACTTGCATTGTAAATAGATTGTTATAGACTAAATGAGATAGCGCAACTAAGAGCCTGCTATATTCTAGGCCAAAATAAATAGTGTAAAATGTTGCCCAGCTGACTACTCTATAAGCAGTAACTATTATTTATTATAAATAACTATAGTAGTTGTAACTATGTTACCACTCTCAGAGTTCCAGTCCCCTGATGCCTTCCAGTAGATTTTCATGTAACAAGTGTGATCTAGTGCACTTCTTTCCTATGTGTGTTACTGCGATGTGACATCTGGAATTCCAGGTCTTCTGAAAACTAAGGAACTTTTAGATGGGTGTAGTGGCTCATGCCTATGATCCCAGCAGCCTGGAGTGCCGAGACAGGGCCTAGCAGCCCAGGAGTTCCAGATCAGCCTGGGTGATTTTTTTTTTTTAATTAGCCAGGTGGTAGCACGCACATGTAGTCCCAGCTACTCAGGATCATGTCACTGCATTCCAGCCTGCACGACAGAGTGAGACTCTGACCAAAAAATAAAAAAATAAAACTAAGAGACTTTTATAAAGTTAGGGAGCCCAGAGGCAAGTACTGCCAGACCTCTCAGAGGTACAGAGTGCAGGGATCACTGTCCTCAGATCACATGCTGAACCATGGCTGCACCAAATACTTTTCTGCAATGGGCTTTTAAACCTGACCCGTTTCCAGAGATTCGCTATTGTTGGGAAAACCAAGTGTATTTCACTAGCTTCCCCGTGAAGTCCTGTGCTAAAGCTGACTGTGTTGAACAAAGAGCAAGAAGTATTATACCCAAGAAGCAGATTGCAGCATGATCAGTATTCTTTTCTATAAGCAAAATCACCTACCCATTTAATCTTTTTTTTTTGTCTTTTCATTTTTCTTAATCCCAAAGCCATAATCTTCTGTTCTTTATGCTTTCTGAAAGCCAATTTTCAGGCAAGCAGCTAGATGCTCCGAAGTAGTTGTTTTGCTAAAAGGGACCGGGTTAAATTGGATTTGTGTTTGCTTTGGCGGCGTTCTCCCACAAGTGGACACTTTGAACCTCCAATAAGACACTGGACCAGTGCAATATTAAGTAATCACGAAGCATAAATCCACAGCTACTTTCACAATATGACACATGTAGGCGCTCTTGAAATTGTGAGACCCAGATACTCAGACTGGCTCTTCCACTGACACCACCCAGGCCTCTGTTTCCTTAGCTCTAAGATAAGATAAATTTACTTCTAACTCAAATATTCTACATTGCCTTAATCATATCTGGTTTCCATCCCGTAATCTCCTAGGTAGCATTTATAAAAATGACCTCTTTGCCGCTTCCATTATCTCAGAGAGATCACCCATATTTCACACAGAGCAAGGGATGTTTGGATGCTACTGTGAGCAGGGACTTGGTAAGCCCTATAAATTTACTGTGTCCACTTTCACAAGATCCAGGATATATTTACCTCTACTGGTGACCTGACATCACTGGTACAGAGGATGTGCCATGACAGTGACCTGAGCTACAGGCTGATAATGATCCTAATGGAAATTCTTATCTTCATGGAATGAAAGAACATCACACAGAGTGTGAAGAATTTGTGTTCCAGAAAGCAGGAGGAAATTTCAGGCAATATCACTCAGTTATATTTTCTCTCCCCTCTCACACAAAGATGAAATGTAACATAATATACCTCTTTGGTACTTGAAAAATATATCTTTCCCTTTGCAGTCTCTGTCACAATATTTCTTCTAGTGATTTTATGTTTACATATATGTCTTTAGCATCTCAAATAGAATACATTAACTGAAACTTACAAAATACCATTCATTTTTACATCCGGTATTTGTATTTAAGAATAAATCATTTCAGGCCAAGTGGTAACCACGTAACTAATGAACCAAAGATGAAAACTCCTGCTCGAGAAGCTTTCTGAATACTCTCTTGCATATACACCTTCGGTTTATTTTATTGTTCTTGCTCTCACCCTGTCTCGATCTCCCCCATGTACTTGCATCTACACACATGCTGGATTTGATTCATTGCTTTTATTAGTGCATTTGCCATTGATTGATTAGTTCTTCGTATTAGTACTTTTTCTATTGATTGATTGCAGATGAAGTGACTATTTGACCTTTAATTATGAGGCTTCCTATTGAAAATGACATTGAGCTATGGCTTCACATAATCCATCTGGAAAGCCTGACATGATGCCATTCCCTGGAGTTCGTTCAGGAAGAAAGAGGAGGCCTGAAGGAAGTGCAGAGCTATCACTGTGCTTCATCTAAAACAATACTACAGGGCTTGTTTGCTGCTCTCCTATAGTTCCAGCTCAGGGCTGGAGGTAATTTTATATTTTGTCAAGACAGCGTCACTTGCTGTGGGTTGCCATCAAAGCCATGAACTCCCCCAAATTATTCTCTAGTTTGATGGTGGGTTTTGTGTGATAATGAGAAGATATTTTACATAGCAGAGATTGAGGAACAGCTTGTACCCTAGTTAATGATGGCTCAGTGCAGAGTCAGTCAGTAGATCTCATCAAGAAAGAAATTAGATCCAAGATATCCTGTGGAATTGGTATTTTACTTTTATCTTATTTATCTCCTTCTCCTGAGTATTCAAATCACTTTGCTTGTCTAGAGTTCCAAAATATGTAGAAAACTTCCTGGCTGCACCTAGCAAGGGAATGTTTCAGGACAGCTGAGGTCCTTAAGTTAAGCATATATTTAGTTTTTAATGTTTTTGAATAGTAAAATGAAAGCACATAATCGCAGAGCATGTCAACTGACTATTGGCAGTCTGTGGTGAGACTCCCAATGTTTTCTTATTTCCAAAAGCATTTCTGAGTTGAATGAATGCTATTTAAATTTTAAATCGAGTGTTGTAATCAATGCTTATTGCATGTCCACTGTGTCGCTTGCAGTTTACCGACATTTGTGCACTAAGGCAAATCAAGGCAACCGTTCCTCCCGTTGTTTCTGTGGACCTCATTATGGATCTAGCCACAGTTTCACAGCTGAACTATGACAAGAAATTATGCACTAAGCTACAGTAGTATAGCTTTTGGTAGACATAGGATTCTGGAAGCACATACCTGATTCTAGTCTGGATTCAAGTTCCAGTTCTCTCACCAAAAGCTGAAACAAGGCCAGGTGCGGTGACTTGTAATCCCAGCACTTTGAAAGGCCCAGGCTTGAGCTCCGGAGTTCCAGACCAGCCTTGGCAACATAGCGAGAACTTGTCTCTATAAAAAATCAAAACATTAGCTGGGCATGGTGACCCACACCTATAGTCCTGGCCACTCGGGAGGCTGAGGCAGAAGGATTGCCTGAATCCAGGAGGTTGGGGCTGTGGTGAGCTGTTGATCATGCCACTGCGCTCCAGCCTGGTGACAGAGTGAGACTTTGACTCAAAAAATGGATTAACTTCTGTAGGTCTCATTTCCTCATCTGTACAATAAAAAGGTGTACAGACTGATGTCTGAGACTCTTACTGGTTTTAACTTTCTATGAGTCTATGACTGATATTTCCGCTCTATGAAATGTAACAACAGTTTTCCTATTATGTGTGCAAAGGAAAAGAGTTATTGAAAGGAAGAGTTATATAAATAATGTTGCAGTATTACAGGAAAGGAAATATGGCTGTTGCTTCTTCCTGAGGAAGCTAAAGGATATCTTCACACTCCAAAGAGTGTCATAGGAGAAACAAAACCTTAAAGGGTCTTATTTTCCGTTTTAATGGGAAGTTTTTCAAGAACATGAAAGGATAACTTACAACTTGGAGAGAAAAGATCATTTGGATCATTTTCTCAAGAGGAAATGGAACTGAAATGTAAAAGTTTGCATTTCTGATATTCTTTTTCCCCAAAGCTTATCTGCAATTCTATTTGGCATATTGCAGAACTTTTAAAAGCCCTTAACCCAGTAAATCATGTAACCTGAACAACCTTGATTATTAGCGTCAGTAATTATTGTCTTATTTTGCATATGAATAAATGAGAGCATAGCTCTAACCATCTTTGCTGTTTAAAAAAAGGAATGAAAGCATAGAAAAAATTATTATAAACTTATTACTGATCATATTCCAGAAGTGAGATTCCAGGCCTCCTACCTTCCAGTACTGGTTTGGATTATAGGATATGAAAGCAGAAAGGATTTGAAGAGTAGAAATTGCTATACTGTTCCAAGTATTATAAATGTTCAACCTTGGCATGGGTCTAAGTTGCTTTATTAATTGTTTAAAAGAAAATTACTTCTGATTACATTGTTGGTTTTAAGACAGTTCTGAAATACTTAACATCTATCTTTGTTCCATCAACTTATATTTCCATGTGGCCCAGTCATAAACCAGTACTCATGTCTTACATTTTCTTTATGATTAACAAAAAGTTGTATTCCATCTAAAGCAGATCTTAGTGACCCAGCCTTACCTTTCATGAGGCAATGCTGTCTGCACCCCATTCTTGCACACTCAGAGCCACAGTGCTGTTTGATGACAAGCTGATAAAGTGGAAATAGAAATCCAGAGGAAAGACAGAAAATAAAAGACTGTCTTTGCAGCATAGCCATAAATATATTTCTGCCATGCCGTTTGCCTCGAGAGTTGCAGTTCTGGAAGGAATGGCAGTTTGGGAGCCTTTGCCATTTAACAGATTCTTAAAGATGCTTCTGAAATTATGGACCCAGTAGATTTTTACCTCCATGCTAAGGAAGAGTGAAAGAGCGTCTGTCATTTTGTGCTATTTTCTGATCCACATAAAGAACGGGAGTATTGTGAGTCCTCAAAGTGATATACTAATGTTCCCCAGGGGTTTGTGAACTATTTGGGTTGTTTTTTCTGAATTTGATAACTGAAAATCATTACTAGCATATCTAGACTGTAATCAAAATATAAGAAGTCTCCAGGGTTCTAGACAGTGAGTATGTAACTAAGATAATAAAACTTCCTTGAAGGATCCCAGCCTGACCCTCAAGCATCATTCATAATGATATGCCAGATGTTTACCTAGAAGACCAGTGCCCTGATACCACCACGCTTCTCCTCCTCCTCCATGTTTTCTGTACCAGAGAGTGTCAAAAATGTTTAACTACAACCTCCATTTAGAAATATATTCTACAACATGATCCAGAATTGATTTTGTAGCTCACTAGTAGGTCATAATCTAAGTTCTGGAAAGTATTGTTCCATTCTTTGCTTAGTGAGAGGGTTTTATCTCCTTCCTCAAATAGTTACCATGTAGGCTTTGACTTCTGCTGTCCATTTCTCACTGGACTTTAATCCAAATTTTTGATACCACGTAGGAACCAAAGCTAAATTAAGACTCAGAGTAATTCTTGATTTGCATAATATAAGATACTTGTATTTAGATTATTATTTTATTCAGCTTATGTAACTGTTTCTATACCTTCTGGTGATTTATTCAACATGTTTTAAACAGAATAGTAATATCAGCTGACATTGATTGGGTATTTAATATGCAAACATTGTTACATGAAGTAATTTACTTTATAACACTTATCTGTTGACAGTGTGGTAATTATGCATGTATTTGTTAGTTTAGACATCAGCGCCAGGGACAGCCAGTTGTTCTAATGGAAAATTTCACACTGTAGTAGTGTTCAGCTACCATTTTATCAGAAAGGAAATACTCTAGAAGAAGCTACAAAAAATATTTGTATTATTTATCTCTCTATCAACCAGAGACTTTACTAATTAGCATAATGTATTCAGAAACTGGTTTTGAGTGGTGAAATTCTTGACTTGTTACATGTAGTGAATGGGTTCTCACTGATACGTGGCCTGCCTAAAGATTTGAGAGACATTTCCCACTTGCTAAAAGAATCTAGAAGAATCTAGCAAATCCCACAGCCTGCATGTGAAATACTCAGAGGTGTGTTGGAGGCTTGATCCCTCCCTGGTTTTGTGTCCAACTGTTGTTAAGAGGACCAGTGGTTGCCTGAGGCTGACAGAAAGAGTCACGAATCCTGCTCTGTAGCATCGCTGTATGACTTTGAGAGACCCTCTCGCACAAGGTGCCGTGAGAGCAGCTGGAACCGCCATGTCACAGGATGGGTCGCATCAACTATTTTTGTGCTTAACTGCTAGTACATTGAGTTAAAAAAGACCTACATAAGGGGCAGCTTACTTTCATTAAAACCCGCTGGCAAGGTTGTAGGGGTATAGCTAACCTTCACCTACCTTAGACTCTTTAGCCAACTCACATCATCTGCCTGAACGAATCTGGAACTTACGCATGACCAGCTTGGTGTAGGTCACTTTGCAAAAGTACTTTGCATGCACCAGCTCACATGACTCCCAAAATCACCCCAAATAAGGAAGTTGGAGATCGGGAATGATCAGTAACTTGCCCAAGTCACATGACACAAAGTGACAGAGCTAGAAGTGAAGCCCAGGTCTGACAGTGAACCACCGTGCTGAGCTGTGGTGAGAGTTCTGCAGAAAAAGCCCTGTGCTGTGAGACCTCTCTGTCCTGTGGTCCACTAGCTATGAAAGGTTCACACCAGATGATTCCTGGGTACTCTCTTGTTCTAACACAATAATTTTGATTTTGAAAGGCTTCGGCATTTGGATTTAGAGTCTAGAGTGCCTTCTGATGCATACCAAAGATCAGCATTTCTCAAAGAGTAACCCTCAACATTATAGCAAATTGTTTCCTAAAATAAATTAAAATAAAAAACAGATTGCTGGGCCTTTGCATAGCCTAGCAATTAAGAATTTTTAAGGAGAAGACCCTGGTGTCAGACATTCGTAGCACATTTCAAAAGAGGGTATTATGTATATTAAAGTTTGAAAGTCACCCATTGCTTACATCCAGAATCACCTCTCAGCTCCCAGATGGGCTTCTCTTGCACCTTGGCTCTTAGGGAAGCTTTGGCCTAGAAGGATATTCTGTCAGTTTTTATGTAAGTGCTTTGTGATAATGGTGAGAACCGGTCAGGATTAACCCTGATTGGTTGGTTGTTGTTGGTTTTTTTACTTTAGCCTAGCCATGGTATACTTCACTTTTAAATACTTTATATCTCATCATCAGCCAAAAGGAGTTATATAAGTGCTTATGACACACTACTAAGCACTGTATAAATTAAACAATAATTTTTTTAAAACTTGTTACAACTGGACTCTGATTTCCAGGAATCACTCTCTTTTTCATTCCATGGTTTCAGTTTATGACATGGTGGCCCTATCTAGGAAGGATAAAACCTGGCAACAGTTTCCCTAATCTGTAGCTGGGGTTCCCATATTTTTACCTAACTTCACATGCTCTTTTGAGATTTTTCTTTTAATCAGACCACAGCATTTGGATGTAGAAGTATGTTGGTATTTCATCAGGTATAATCTGAACAAAAGAAAACCACCGATTTATTGCCCAAAATACCTAGCACTCGCTCCAGATGTAAGTCTTACTTTCCTTAAGACCACATCTTCCTGGCAAGCTGAGAGTAAAATGGAAACATATTTAGAAGAATTTCAGAATGCCTACTATCTTTATAGAAATCCCTTTGTGGATAGAAATACATATGGCTTTTCAAAAACTCTCACAATAGATACTGTGGAAAGCTTTTAAAGAAGAAACAAGGAAGTCAGTGCTCTGAAAGGGGCACAGACCAAATGTGATCATGAGCACTTATCAAGAATACTGGACTTGTAAACAGATGAAGGCCAGTTTCATTTCCCATGGTAGTCCTCAGCAGTCACCATTCACGAATGTCCTAGAAGTGCCGCAGACTTCATCTTGAATGATTTCAGTGACAAGCCCCTTCTCCAGTCAGTCCTGTAGACCTCTAAATTTGCATCTCACAGTACTATCTCATAATTCTACTTCTCCCCATAATAACAACAATAATCCTGATAGCTAACCCTTTGGGGCTTGCTCTCTCTGTCAGACACTGCCCTAGGCACTTCACGATCTCACTTAAAACCTCCAGCCACTCTTTGAGGTAGTTATTTTAGCTTCATTTTGAACAGATATGGAAACTGAGGAAGCTTAAGGTTAGATCAGACAGCACAGCCAGGATTTAAACCTCAAACCCCACATCATACCACCCAGTCCTGTAGAAGTACCGAAGAATGGTGTGTTAGCTGGCCTGCTCAAGTGTGCAGGACAAAAGCAAGGACAAAAGGTGCCACGAATTTCCATGTGTCAGCTCACTGTAGCTGAGCTCTACCTGCAGTTGTCACCCTGCAGTTCAGTGGTAAGGAGACACGAAAAACCCCATACATCGTACAGAGGCATTTCACATTTTATACCCAATCTTTGTCACTGTTGCTTTCTAAGAACAGCTCTCAGTGTTAGAAGCTTTTAATTCCTTAGTTTCATATTTACTTCAAGCTAAAAGACACCTTATCACAGAAGTAACTCTAAAGAGATGGATTTTACACATCAATAATCAACTCACATGCCCTCAGTGCTCCTGAAAGGGAAATTTGTCTTTTGAAAATTTTTCTTTTAAAGTTGTGGGATACAAGTGAGGATTTGCTACATAAGTAGTAATGCAGGTGAAGTTTGGGCTCGTAGCTGGCCCTCCCTCCCCCTGATCGTGGACCCCTAGCAGTATCCAGCATCTGCCACTCCCACCCTCATGCTCCTGTGTCAAGTGATCAGGGCCCACTTATGAGCGAGAACACACGGTATTCAGTTCTTTGTTTCTGTGAGCATTCACTTAGAATAATGGTCTCCAGCTGCATCCCAGTTGCTGTGAAGACCATGATTTTGTTCTTCTTTACAGCTGTATAATATTTTATCGTGTAGATGTACCACATTTTCTTGATCCAGTCCCCTTTCAATGGGCATCAGGGTTGGTTCCACGTTTTTGCTTATTGTAAATGATACTGCAGTGAACATACGTGTGCAGCTGTCTTTTTGGTAGAGCAAGTGATGTTCCTCTGGGTATATTCCCTGAAGAGGGATTGCTGGATTGTATGGAAGCTCAATTTTTAGTCCTTTGAGAAAACGCCACACTGCTTTCCACAAAGGTTGAACTAGCTTATGTCCCCACCCACAGTGTAGAAGAATTCCCCTGAAAGGGAAATTTGGAAGTGAGGAGAGTCTGTCCTGTTGTTCTAGAGCCTGTCCTCTCTGATGAGGCCTTTCCAGGTCAGCCACCACAGCCCATGTCCCAGTTCTTCCTGTTCATCTGGGCACCCCCTGTCAGTTGCAGAGAGGTTTGTTTATCATCTTTATGATTATTCTCAATATGGGAAGTCTGCCTCTAGCAGTACTAAAATGTGCATCACAAAACAACACTGCCTTGTAGACTGCATTTGAAGTGAAGAATCCTACCCCGAGACCCCATCCACTTGAAGTTTGTATCTCTCAATCTCAACTTGCAAACAGAGATCCATGAGGAACAATTGTCCTTCCAGAGTTGCATCTCTCCAATTATCTATTCAGCCATGTCTCTACCCAGAAGTTCCCTTAATTGACCCGGACACTGTAAGCCAGGTTGAGTGTATTTAATGACAGCCTGCTCCATGCTTCTTTACAGTAAAGAGTGGATGAACCTGCAGCTGGGAAGCAAGGGTAACACATGCCCGTTCCGTCACCACTTAACAGCCCCAACTGAGCAATGCCAGCCAGAAATCCAAGTGAACTGCCCACTTTTTAAAACTGTGGGGTACCCAGTAGTTGTTGACAAGCTACCCTGGAGGCAGAAGGAGATATAAAATTGGCACAACTCAAAAGATTCCCCAGCCCTAAGAAGCCAGCTGATTTGGAAGGTCATCTGTACTGATGCTGAGCGTGTTAATGAAATTGGAGCCGTGACACTTCCCAGAGCTGCCTTTGCTGCAAGTTTGCTCTATCAGATGCCAGTGAAAAGATGCTTTTAAGACATAATCTACTTTATTCATCGAACAAGGGTTTATTTGGTGCCTACTATGTGCCAGGCCTGTTTTAGGCCGTAGGGGTACAACAGTGAACAAAACACAAAGAAACTCACACATCGCATTTCTTACCCTTATCTAGCTTTCTTTCTAGAGGGGATAAGCAGACATCAAAATATATAGCACAACAGATGGTGGTAAGTGATGGAGAAAAATAAAACCAGAAAGAAGAACAGGGAGCGCCAGGGTGGAGGTCGGAGGCTTAAAGGGCACATTCCATCTAAAACCAGAAGGAAAGAGGGAGCAAGCGTGTAGGTCTTTAGGGGAAGGAGATTCCAATCAGAGGGAACAGCGAAGAAGAGGGCCCAGGCAACAGTGTGCTTGGTGTGTTAGAGGAAGGACGAGGAGGCCAGCGTTGGAGCAGACTAAGTGAAAGAGTTCTAGAAGACGAGGTCAGTATAACAGGAGAGGCGGCCAGTCATGTCATGGTAGGCCTTAGTGGCCATTGTAAGGACCTGCCTCTGAAAGGGGAAGCCTTTGGAGGGTTTTGAGCAGGCAAGGGACAAGATCCCATTTTCTAATTGGAAGGATCCCTGTGGTTACTCTGTTAAAAGCAGACTGGGGTTGGGTGGATGAGAGGGTGCAGCTGTGAGAAACAGAAAGGCAAGAGGCTTTAATCCAGACAAGAGTTTAGGGTGGTTTGATCAAAGGTAATAGTGGTGGAAGAGGTGAGAAGCATTGGATTTGAGATATATTTTGAACACAGAACTAACAGGAATTGCTGGCAATTGGTTATGTGTGTAAGAGAACAAGGAATTAAAGATGTTTGTCCTGAGGGGCTGTAAGGATAGAGTTGCCATTGGCTGGGTGGGGTGAGACGGCTGAGGAGTGCATGTTAGTGGCTAGGGAGCAGATCAAGAGTTCAGTTTTGCACGTGTTAAGTTTGAGGTATCCTTTTGACATCCAGTGGAGTCTGGAATTCTGATCAGGCTGAGGTTTTCAGGCTCTGGATGTTATTTTAAGCTCTCAGACTGGATGAGATCACCAAGGGTGTTCATAATTAGAGAGAACGAGCTCTGAGGGCTGAGAACCTGAGATTCTCCAGAGGATAGAGAGGATATGGAATTATTTTGATAATGAAATGATATGAAAGTCCAAGTCAGCCAGATTTATAGCCATCCAAACGTGTAAGCCTATATTTTTCTCCTGTCTTACAAGGTTGAGGTGAACACTAAACCAGAAGGTAGATGTGAAGCCATTTTGAAACGTTAAAAGAAGGACCTGACAGTTATTTGGTGCCTACTATGTGTTAGGCACTGCATTCGGCACCTAACTTGCCTGATTATCTCATATCATCTTTACAACAGCCCTGTACCATAGCGCTTATTGATCTCATTGTCCACAAACAAGAAAACCAAGCCTCAGAGTGGTCAATTAACTCATCCTAGTACATACAGCGAGTACATGGCAGAACTAGCATGCGTGGCCCATCTGTCTACCTCCAGAGTCCTCTGGCTCCACCGTCTGAGACCTGGCTCTTTTAACATGGCTCACAGTACAGTCACCTGGGAAATGTTCAGTAGCATGATGCCAGGAGCCTTCCCCCACACCTCTAAACTCAGTCCATCAGGTGAATCTAATGGCCACTGAGGCTGAGAACCACTGTATCAGACAAGTTCATTGTGTTTGTATGCATTTATACTCTACTGTGTTGCAAAAAAAATGCAAGGTAGCACTACACCTACCCATTTGTAAACAACATTGACCATTTGTTTGTGCAAGTGTTAAAACTATCTGTGATTAGATATCATCATGACTAGATATGTTAAGTATTCAGAGGAGAAAACTGAGAATAGAAAAACATCATTATTTTCAGAAATGACTTCCAGAGTTTAATTTCTTCCTCTGCCTAAATGAGGTCCTGGCTGCCAAATTTTTATATTATATTATCGAGAATAAGTAAAGGTCAGGAGTAGGTTATCAAGACATCATCTAGGTAAGATAAACCACAGAAACCTGAGTTGACCTTTTTAAGAGAGGTGGTCTAAGGAGAAATAAGTCTGTTTTTTAATCCCCAAATCAAAACTGCTTTCTTCTTTCATGTGAGAAGCATCTCTTCTAAGGTTGTTGTTTATCAAAAACTCAGTACCATCAAGAAGAAAATGACTGCCAGAGGATGATTAAGGGTCATGTTGACAAAACAAAGCAAAATGTACTAAAAATAGTGTGCATTTGGGTCACAGCTTACTCACATTTACCTTTTAATTAATATTTGGAAGCCTTCTAGAAGACCCACCATCTAAAGATAAGAAGAGTATCAATGCAACATTTTTTTTTAGAGTTGGAGTCTTACTCCATCGCCCAGGCTGGAGTGCAGTGGCATGCTCACGGCCACCCCAGCATCAACTTGCTGGGCTCTGGTGATCCTTCCGCCTCAGCCTTCCAAGTAGCCAGAACTACAGGTGCGCGCTACCACGCCCGGATAATTTTTTTATTTATTGTAGAGATGAGGTCTCGCCAAGTTGCCCAGGCTGTTCTCAAACCCTTGGGCTCAGGCAGTCTCCTCACCTTGACCTCTCAAAGTGATGGGATTATAGATTTGAGCTACCGCACCCGGCCTCAATGCAACATTTTAAGGAAAACTAAGTTTAGTTGGTGAGGGTGATGGCAGAAAGATATGAGCTCCATAAAAGCTCATATCACACCACCAGCTTCTCTTTGTATTGGACCTAAAAGTTTCAAGTGTTTTTCTTCATTTCTATAGAAATCCATCTTTTAAATTCTGTAAAATAAGACAAGGTTTTCCAGAGCCAGTCAGACAGGGCCAATTCTATGCTGGTGACCATGGTAAATATATTCTTATGACCCTGTATTATTTTTGTCACATAAAATTCTCATCCTATTTTTGATGTTTTCACATCTTGTGAGTGTGAACATTAGCCAGATTGTCTTTTTAGAAGACTAAGCAACTCTTCATTCACAGCCTAGGAAGGGAAAAAAAAGTAATCTCACTACTTCCTGCCAACTTGTCTCCATAAACATGGTGGCCCCTCATGGAAACACTGCCACTGTCTGAACAAAGACTTCATGGCTCGGTTCTTTAATTCATTTCTAAATTCCCTGTTTGCTAATTACTCTTACAATGCTGTCAGACAGGTGAGGGTGTACCTAATCTTCTGAGGCAGAAACCTTCAATTGGTAGAGTTAAATGTTTCATTGTCAGCATCTGTTGAGTTAATGCAGGTCATTTATTAAACATCTTTTCCAATCAGAACATACCTGTTTCAAAACAGAAATAACACCAGCTGCTCATTTTGGTCTTTTCTTGCATCTTTATTTACATAAAACTTTCAGCAAAGTGGTGAGGCTACAGCCAGGTAATTGAAGGCTGAGGCACAATCCTTAATTTTTCTAATGTGCCCAAAATGGTCATCAACCAACCTTTATTTCAAGCAAGTAAAAGTTCGCCAAACTATAAACACCTTTGTTGAGAGCAGTACTGCTCTTCCTTTCAGACCTTTCTTGTGTAAATATGACTTTCCTTAGGTCTCCGCCCTCCATTATTCTACCTTATCAAGCATCCCTTTGCTAAGGTTCCCAAGCACTCTGACAAATCACCCTTCAGGCATTTTGTCACATAGCATAATGTAGAGCAGACTCTGGAGAGCAATCTGTCTGTATTTTGGCACCCTAGCTCCATCCTGTTGCTAGCTGAGTGTGGCTTTGGGCAGATTTTTATTTATCCGCTGCCTCTGTCTCTTCATCTGAAACATGATGATGATGATGGTAACTTCGCTCACATTCTGGATGTGAGGAGTGGACAGATGAGTTGATGCTTTTAAGCTCTCAGAACAGCGACCAGCACATAGTGAACCCCGTGTAAGCATTTGCTACTATCAGCATTCTGCCTTACCAACGACACGTGAAGACCAGAAATATCCATGAAACTCCATATATGGCTTCTGAAGTCCTTGTTGATGTGTGTTTGCTGGAAGACCAGAACATGAATCCTCTGTTTCCTAAAGGCCTGGATTACTGAAGTGTTCCTTTCTCCTAATAATGGCCTCAGATATCTAGTTTGTAACCTTATATTTGTGCATTTCCCTTCTCTTCCAGGCCCAATTCTTTACTGGGGGATAAAGGAATATTTTTGAATTCTGGTTTTGAAGTATGAAGAAAAGCTAAGTCTCTTGGCAAAGTTTTACGTAAATATCTACTTAATGTAGCTCAATAGCTCCTGACTACACCTGAAAAGAAATCTGAGCTTCAAATATCTTTCATTGTAAAAGGAGGAAAAGGCAGGAGAGCAGTACTAAGGCTCGAAAACAGTTTGTTAGTAGACAGCAGAGTCCAGTTTGGGTCGCATTTTTGGCTGCCATGTGTAGATTTCAACTTGTCCCTCCGCCTCTCGTGTGCTTCCTACAGAGATAACCATATGATTCTTTTCGGACTTCAGAGGGTGGAAATTAAAATTCATTTTGTACATACCTATTCAACTAGTGCAAGATTATCCTGTTTTTCTGCCAGAGCTCTAGCAAAGAGGGTTTGTCAGACACCCCAGAGCTACCCTTGGCTTTGTATTCAGCAATTTGGAAATGCTAAATCTGCCCAGATTCCACAAACCCAAACCCTGGGACACCAAGAAAACCACTTGAGAGCTCTAATGTGCATATATATATATTTAGCTGCACCTCATTTTAGATGATTCTTTGTATAAAAAGGATGCAAATGTTTTCGTCTGTGTCTTGTAAAGCAACCGTAGAGGTTCATGCTGCGGTGGAGTCATACCAAAGCTAATGTGGCAGGAGTTTTCAGTTAAAGATGGCATGCCACAAAAAGAGCAGGGGAGCAGATAGAATAAAATGTAAATCACTGGCAAGGATAGGGCAGTGCATATTCAGATCCCTCGGAGAATTTGGGCAAAGGACAAATTGATCATTTAGATGGAGGGGGGCAATGAGAGTAGGTCACATTATCTATGACATCCTGTCCCCCTTCCTTGATTTTCCAGCCTTTGGAAGGTTCCAGAATGGATTTGGGGAAAGTCTTAGAATAGCCAGGATTACAACCACAATCGAATTCTGGGGACTGTGCAGACTCAACACCACCTGGTCCAAAAAGCCACACCATAGGCCAGCGTATGGGCAGCACCAGACCAACCCAGCAGGCAAGCCATACCCATCCACCCAAAGGTGGTAGCCTTTGTTTTGACACCCTCTAAAAGGGAAAGAAAAATTAGAATAACTAAACATTTTTGCTCCAGCGGTACTGCATCTTCCCACTGCCTTGTGCTAACTTGTCAGGTGACATTGCTCTTTCCGTAGCTCTGGCATGATACTTTCCATCTTCTCTGTTAAATGAATAAGAATGTATGCTCCAGGAGGGCAGGGGGTTTTGTCAGTGTGTTCACCACACCTAGAAGAGTATCTGGTATATAGTGGATGAATTCTTACAGTGTCCTAGACGTTGAGTATTATTCTGCTTACTCTGTAGCGCAGTAGCCCCAAATCTGAGAGAGCTTGAGCATAATGTTTGCCTGTTCCAAAGAAGTCACCCAGAGTTCCAGCAGGGAGAGACATGGGTTTATTCATTGTACAAGGGGGCACCGATGGCGGCAGGTCGGTGAGGAATCCATGCCTCAGGACCGCATAGCAAGCAGTTTTACAATGGAGCAATTTAATTATTCAAATTCCTATACAGTGCTTACAATTACATTGATTAAGAGTGATGGCTACATTATCTTTGGGTTCCTTAGTTACCTGCATCCGGTGACAAGTCACCTGCATCCCATGACTAACTGCTGGGAATATGTGCATATTCTGCAGAGAACAGCCTTGGTCAGAGGCTGCTTCTTGGGGTAGTGGCAGAAAGAAACCAGGTAGAGGAGGACAGAAGTTTATGTCCAGACATTTACCCCACACTGTTTAGTTTTTTTTAAAAAACTACAAAGTAGGTACAGTTTATAGATATGAAAGTTGAGGTTAAATAACTTGCCCAGCCGAGTCCACACAGGTGGGATATGAATTTCAGACCCAGGACTCTCTGACTCCTGTGCCAGGCTTCTTCTTTTTTTTTTTTTTTTTTTGAGTCAGTATTTCACTCTGTTGCCCAGACTGGAATGCAGTGGCACGATCATAGCTCACTACAGCCTCAAACTCCTGGGCTCCAACAATCCTCCCTCCTCAGCTTTCCAGGTAGTTGGGGACTAGAGGCACACGCCATCATGCCCAGCTAATTATTTTTTTGTAGAGACAAGGTCTCCCTATGTTCCCAGGTTGGTCTTGAATTCCTGGGCTCAGGCAGTCCTCCCACCTTGGCCTCCCAAAATGCTGGGATTCCAGGCATAAGCCACGACACCTGGCCCAGGCTTCTTAACTGTGTACCCTGTGCAGCCTCATGCAGGCTCTTGGATATGATAAATGATAAAGCCCTGCATTAAACACCAGCTAGTAGTACTGAAAATGAGCTTGCTTTTGGATGATCCTGAGAGGCTTTTCTAACCAACTTCCAAAATTGGAATCATTCAGTGCTATAGCAACTGTATATAATCACCCCTTTGTTTAGTAATTTGAGATAGTTCAGTGCCTGTGAGTTTGACTTTCAGTGACTATTCTGTGTCTGAGGAGAAAGCCTGTGTGCGTGTGTGTGGGTGTGGGTGTGTGTGTGTATATGTGCACATGCACACGGGCGTGCATGATGAGTAAGGAGCACAGAGATTGTCATGCAATGGTGTCTGAAGCATGACCATTTTCCTCAGCAGCAGCTGCCTTCCTGGGTCACGTATGCTTGAAGAGACCAACTATCCCATGAATTTTAAAGGCACATGTGAGCTTTTCTGAGAGGTTCACTAAGGAGGAAGAGATAGAATTTAAGTAACAACGTTAGGACATTTGGATAGTAAACTCATGGATGTTTCTAACCAAGAAAAAACTAAACAAAAGTAGGAAATCACCATGGCAACTTAAGAGAGGAGCAACTGGATTCCAGATTTGCCAGCAGCTCTTTCCAGAACGCAGTGAAGAGTCTGAGAAAACATTTAAATGGAAAACAAGTCATGTGAATTCAGGCGAGTGAATCTTTGAAAGACAGAAAATGATCTAGGTGATCGGAGTAAGACTATCTTTTAGCTAAGTGGGAAAGCAAAGGCAATATTGGACTTCAAAAGACACAAGGGGTGTTTTTCAATATACAGAGGGTGCCCAAAAAAGTATACACATTTTAAGAAAGGAAAAACTGTACTAAAACTTTAATACCCAGTATATGCCAATAACAAACGATGAATACAAGTCACGTTTGACTTCTGTAATCGTAAGAAGTGTTCAGGTGGTTACCACCAGCATCGAGATACTTCTGATTACAGCAAACTAAAAGTAATACATAGATAAAATCACTTAAAATGTGTGTACATTTTTTGGCACCCACAGTATCTCTCTTACTCCATACTTCAATACTCATTTCAAATTGTGTGTTTCTTGGTCAGTCCAGTTTCTTTCCTTCCTGCCATATCAAATATGCTTTTGCTCAGTGAAATATAATCCTCTCCCAGAGGAGTATGTGAATACGTTCTCCTTAAAGTCTAGTGAAGCCACTAGTATTTTTTTCTAAATTCTATCTCTTTCACATTACTTTAGCATCTGTACTTAAACAATCAGTCATGTATATATTGAGTACCAGCCCTATGCTTAAACATTGCAGGGGATTAAAATAAAAACATAATACTTTGCCTATGCTCCAAAGAAAACAAAACCTACATAAAAGGAAATACAGCAACATAACCAAATGCAAAATTACGTGATGCAATTAGGAAAAGCGCCTTCATTCTTCAAAGTCTGAAGAAGTCAACAGGAAGACCACCTTCATGGTGGAGGAAAATATAAAACTGATCCTCAGTGAACCCATAGGATTTCAGTATGTGGACAGAAAGGCCAAGATCCAAGCAGGGGTCAGCTTTTATTTTCAAAGATAAGCTAGGCCTGAGCTTGTGACAGCAGTTGACAAGTAGAAGTTCAGTTTAATGGCATTAACACAGCTTAGTGATTAGTAAATATGACGCCAGGCGTGAAGGCTCACACCTGTAATCCCAGCACTTTGGGAGGCCAAGGCGAGAGGATTGCTTGATCCTCTCTACAAAAAAATCAAACATTTAGCCAGGTGTGGTGGCACATGCCTGAAGTCTCAGCTACTTGGAAGGCTTAGGCGGAAGGATGGCCTGAGCCCAGCAGGTAGAGGCTGTGGTAGCCGTGATCGTGCCACTGCACTCCAGTCTGGGTGACAGAGTGCGACTCTGACAAAAAAATAAGAGAGAAATAAAAAATAAATATATGCATTGGGATCCAATTCACCTCTACTGCATACCAGATGTATGACATTCAGCATTAAACCTCAGTTTCCTCATCTTTAAGTGGGAAAACTGCCACCTACTTAATAGGACTATTGTAAGGATTAAGTGAGATAATGCAGGCAAAGCACTTAGTATTACACTTGCAAAGTGGTAGTAGTAATAATCATGTTTTACTGAAATTGAATAGGTAGAGAATTTGATGAATGGGTATTGGAAAGTCATTGCAGTTCTGGAGCAGGGTATTGGCTTTAATTAATGTGGGCTTGGAGAAGATTAATCTTGCTGTGGTTTGTAGGATAGATGAGAGCAGGGTCTGAAGACGGGGAGTTATGTCAGGCTGCTACGAACGTAACCGTGGCTTGATTTTTGAGGAGCTGAATTAGGAAGATGGCAGTGAAAATGGAGGGGCAAAAAGAATGGCACATGAGGAAAGAATCTGCAGAATTTAGTGACTTAATCTGGGGGGAGACAGACAGGAAATTTGTCAAAGATGATCCCCAATGTTTGAGTCATAGAAAGTGGGTAAGCTAGTGACAGTAGAGGCTTGGGGGGCCATGAGGGGCTGGAGGGTAGGACACTGACATGGTCAGGGCAAGAGCCACCAGAAAGCTGCATCCAAGAGTGCAGAGACCTTATCTGGGTTATTCTCCTTATATCCCTACCGCCCAGAAGAGTAATTCACATGTAGCCCTAAAGTATTTTTGGGTGAATGAATGAATGAACAGGAGCATTGTGCACCTACATAAGTAAGCTCTGAACAATCACGTAAAGTAAATAATTTTTATATTGTGAACAATAGAGCAGCCTTTGGTGGAAGTTAAATAAAAGTCCGTATTTAATATAAGAAGAAAAATGTCTGTTTCTCAAGGAAAAATGAAAAAACTGTCCATCCAATAGAAAGTAGTTATTGTTGAAGCTTGCACTCTGATACAAAGGGAATTTTTTAATTCAGAGAACATAAAATAAACATATTTAAAATAGAAAAAAAAAAACTCGTGCTTGTACATATTGTTTTATCCTTTCCATCCTGGGTATAGGATAAAAGAAAACCCTTACTTGCTTGTTAGAAGAAGAAAGCTCTTACTTGAAGTTCCTACTTGGCAGATGTCAGTTGAAAGCTGTGCTTATGGAATATGCTGCAGTGTCAAACTCTGTTGGATAATTTTAGACAAATGTGTCATGTGTGACATGGAAATATGGCATGCTGTACATTAGTGATTTCCCAAGTGTTTGGATCAGGTAGTAATGTGCTGGGAGAGTGCTCTTTATCTCTCCACACAGTATACTTGTAGAGCAACGGGGAGATGCTTTTGGTGGAAATTACTTTAGTCAGAAAAAGAATCCATTTACAATATGCGCCTTCTAACATCTTTCAGACAATGCATTGTATTAAAGAGGCATTTTTTGATTAATGTTTTATAAACATTTTTCAGCATGACAGCTTAAAGTCCCTGTAAAATTGTAAATGCGTGCATAGTGTTCACTTCCATAAAGTCAAATGCCATCTCATAAAGTCTAGTTGAATCCTGTCAACCATGGTGACACAGAATCAGTACCTGGGAGCATTAAAATTAATTTGCTTCATTTATATTACTGCAGTGATAGCAAGATGAAAAGAGTCCTATATTTAAATTTTACTTTAAAAGGGAAACTCTTTCTAGTAAGTTTGTTTGGGTTTTTAAATTATTACTTTTTTTTCCCTCATTAACAAATATAGTAGAGATGGAGTGATGGTCTTCACAATGACTTTATGATGGAATCGGGGAAAAAACAAATTCGTTCACTCACTTCACTCCCCTTGAGCATCTACCATGTGCTAGGAGATGAAGAAGAAGCAGTTGTGACCCTCAGAAGCTTATAGCTTGCTAAGGGAGACCCTCAAGAAACAGGTAGCCAAGGGAGGCTGAAATGCCCGGGGGGTGGTGAGCATGGAGCAGAAAGGACCCAAGACCAGCCTTGGCACTTCACAGAGAAGGCAACTTAGGTACAGAGGAGTTGAACAGGTCAAGGATGGGTGGCAGGCGGTCCAGGCAGAAGGAGCTCAGGTGCACTGACCTAGAGGCGGGACAGAGCTGGGTACATGAGCAAGGCTGGAGGAGGAGCCTCAAGGTGCCTGCTGTGGCTGGAGTGAAGGGGTTGAAGAGTAGAGAATTGAGCAGGAAAAAGCAAAATTCAGAGGTCAGGTCATGAAGTCCTCTTATGCCACACTTAGGGGTCTCTCCCATGTGATGCGCTTCTGTGTGATTTGACACGATCAGATTTGCACTTTTGAATGTTCACTCTGGTCACAGAGTAGAAAATGGCTTGACAGGACAAGCCTGGAGGTAGAGAGACTGGTTCGGAGACCATGTGGGAAGATCACCTGAAGCAAAGTGATGGGGATGGAGGTGTGAAAAGAGGTAATAAGGACAGAAGTGTCTCCCATGTGCCCAGTAAGTCACTAAATGCAGGATTATGTCGTATACTGCTTTCTGGCATGCCTAGTCCTTCCACAGAGAGATTGATCAATTATATAAGTGCTAACTGAATGAGTGAGTGATCAAGTTAATTATAAAATGAATGAGTGAAGAGGACAAAAGAGGGTGCATTACATAGGCTTCTGGAATAAGAGGTACAGCTGATTGTCTCTGATTTTCCTCGAAGAGCCAATTTTGCCAAATTCATGGTCAGCTGACAGAAATCACGGTACGGTGAGCTCAGTGACTTTTAGCAGCTTCCCAAGCTCTGTCTACTGAGTTTTCAGTTGTCACCCGGACACACAGCAAAGAAGCCTTAAAACAGAGGCAGAAAACTCACCGCCTCCGAGTGACCACCACCATAGCACATGAAGCTCACCACCTCTGAGTGATGCCACCATAACATGGAACGCTGGAACATGGGAAGGTTAACTCTCACTCTGCTTACCGCAGCCTCTCTTTGTACCCTGACCTTGGAGAGAATGAGAATGTGCCATGTGGAAGCTCTGCTGGGACTATGGGGAGGAGAAGTAGGAAAGAAGCTGAAAGAAACAGGAAGAAAGAAAGCTAAACAGAAGATCTAGACGCAGCTCAAATAATTGCAAAGATGATTCAATGATTGAAAAGTAAGGTAGGCCGGGCGCGGTGGCTCACTCCTGTAATCCCAGCACATTGGGAGGCTGAGGTGAGAGGATTTCCTGAATCTATGGGTTCGAGACCAGCCTGGGCAACTTGGTGAGACCTCATTTCTACAATAAAATCAAAAAATTAGCCAGACGTAGTGGTGCATGCCTGTAGTCCCAGCTACTTGAAAGGCTGAGGCAGAAGGATCGCCTAAGTTCAGCAGGTCAAGACTGCAGTGGCCGTGAGCATGCCACTGCACTCCAGCTTGGGCGACAGAGTGATACTCCAACACACACACACACACACACACACACACACAAAAGAAAAGTAAGGTAGACTTTAAGTCCAAGGGAAAGTAATGTTTCCCAAAACAAATAACATGACTTGAGTCACTGAAATGCGCCACCCCTTGCCAAGTGAGTCCACCATGTGAAAGTGACATAGGACACGTGAAAGGGACTTGGGCCTTAACCTCTGGGGACTGAGGTGTTTTGTCCTCTGATATATTATTTTCAATCCTCTTTTTAACATTAGTCACTTGGAGAGGGGTTAGTGATAGAAAATTTGCTTAAAGACCAGCAAGAAGGTACTACAGGGAACAATTCCCGGTAATTGGACAGATACCTGCAGCAGCTGCAAGTCATCGTGGGTTTCTTCACTTTTCAAGTAAGGAGAATGACTGTCACACAAGGCAGAGAAGGGCCACCAGGGTCAGTCAGGAAAGCAGAAGCCACCCTTTCAATATCGGGAGTTGATGACATCGTGTTGGAAAACTGGAACTGGAAAAGGAGACAGTGGGGAAACATGGGAGTAATCACTGCAGGAAGTGGCTGGAGTTGGAGTCAAAGGGAAGAAGTTGGAGTTCTCAGAACCTGAAAGCCCCTGCCCAGGGAAGTTGCTGTCGCTGCAGGAAGCCCAGGCACCAAGGAGAAATTCCTCCTCCCGCTCTAGCCTTCCTCTAGTGTCCTGATTGGCCAAACCTTGCAGGGAGCAGCTGACCAGGACTACCGATGTTTATTACAACTGGACATTAGGGTCCAAAGAAGGTGGGGGTCATTCGTCTACCAGAAGCTCCTTGAAGGTCAGGATGTGGCTGTCTTTGAACCCTTGGCTCCCTTGCCACGATTGAGACAGCCCCTTTTTCACCCATGTGAAATTACAGAGACATCCTTGGTGTGGGGAGCACGGAGTCTGATGAGGTCTGCTGTCCCTGCAAGTGCTTCTGGCAGGCTCCATGGGGAATGGAACACAAAAGGATGCCTGGACTCAAAAGCTTTTTGCACACCAGGCCCTCTTCTGCCTCACTGCAGCTGCAGTGCCCGTGGCATCTTGAACGGACCCGACCTGATCCAGAGAGTGGGAAATTCAGGCTGCCTGCATTGCAATGTAGAGTTGACCATGGGGGAAGTTTCCTGACCACAAGGTCCTTTGGTTTTCTCATCAGCAACATGGTGAATATGATCGTTTTTCCCTGACCTCACAAGGTTGTCATGGGTTGCAGGACAGTTTCGAGGGGAAGGCTCTCGGCAGAGGGCGATGTGGAGGAAGCACGGGGCACATAGGCAATGATCGATGATCGTTACCGTGGCCACCTCTAGATACTGCTGTGTGGCAGTCCAGTGAATTTCTGATGTTGCTTGCGTTTGGATATCTTGCATGTTTTGCAATCCTTTTTTGGTTTACTTATTGTAGCAGCAGCACCTGAGACTGTCTCTGTGACTTCCCTTCTGAGCCCTCTTAAGCTGAAGAATGACACAGGCCAGATTCTTTGCCAAGAAGGGATCACTCAGGTGATTTAGCCCAGCAGTCCTGATCCTCGAATTTGGGGTCAAAAAACCCTGCTCTGATAATTTTTAGGGACAAAAATCTCTTCACATTTGTGTCTACTGCTCTCTTTCCTCATTTTTATTCTGCCCCCACCCCCAATTTCTTAGCATCATCGCTTTGGGCTAAGGAAAGATCAACCTTTCTTGGAAAGATTGAGAAATCATCATAATAACTTTCCAAAACTATAGAATCAGATGCTGCGTCTCCACAATAAATGGATTTTTAAAGTTTGTTATTAAAAAAAAGACATTGATTTTTAAAGTTCATTGTTTGAAAGCTTATCCTTTTGTTTTTTATATTAGTGTGAAGACAGAAACTGCACAATCTCCACATGTACTTTGGAAGCTCTAAGAAAGACTTTATGTGTGGGAAGGGTTAAGTGTTTTCAGTTTATGGCCATGATTTGCGAGGCTGTGAAAAAGAAAGCAGCCATGAAATACATTTTTGCATAAAGGTCTGAAGTTTATTGGAAGGTAAAAATAATTGAAAAAGCCAAGACTTCCTTGTTGTGTTATAATAAAAAGTTATTTATGCACCATCATTGTACATGTTTAGGAGCTTGGGTCCTTTTCAGAGGCCATTCTCGGAGAAGCAAGAAGGAAGCCAGGCTATCAGCTATTCCGTTGAAAAAGCTGATACATGCACATAGCAACTCTAAAGACCATGGCCATGTTAAAACAATTGGGGGTAATAGTTAAACTGCTGGTATCTGAGTTTTGTTAGTTACAGAACATCGAAAGGTTTGCTCTATAGGCAACTGCTTACAAAACATGTACACCCTGCCTTTGGTTCAACAGTAGACTCACGAAGCGGTATTCGCTTATTTGAGTTCCATTAAGACATTCACTGTGGAGTTTAAACACTCAGCCCTAGTTTTGCAATTCACTGCTATACACAAAATTATCTGAGCCTTGCTTGCTGATTGTAAAGCACTTTGCAATCCTTGGCCAAAAGGAAAAGTGCAGTGTTCAAGGGAACGTGTTAATGTTCAGTTGACTAAAGTAGCCTCCTCCTACTTTTAGCAATGTATACCATCCGTTATCTCACCATATTCACTCAACTCTCAAAAGCAAGCTTTGAAGCCTTGAACTGGAATCAGACAGGTCTCCCTAAAGACCAACAGACTGTCTCACTTCTAAACAAGAAGAGATCAGTTTTTAACCTCTCCCTTACCAATTTTTTTTCAGCCTTCTTAAGGCAATACCATGACATGCAATCTTCTCTCCTTTTTGACAGGCTGCTGATTAGCAGTGAGAGACACCGGTACCCTCGAGTACCAACCACCTTTCACTTTAACCTGTTCTGGTTAGAGGTAGAGCTTTAGGTAGTGAAAGGAAGATGGAAAGACTTAGTGACTCACTTGAGACCTTCCCATTTTAGTTCTGTGAATACACGGGGGGAAATATGGTAATAACCTATACCAAACTTCTGATTTTAATGGAATAGATCTTTAATTAGATGACAGACGGAATTTGCCTCTAGGTTTTCTGTCTTCTCTGTCCATCAGGAATTCCGATGCTGAAGATAGTGTTTGCGGGCCACGAGCATCTCTCCTTAATATCCGTGCCCTTGCTTATGTACCACCCAGCTCAGATCCTTCTGGGAAGTGTGTTGGTGCCAACAATCAAGTCTTGGATGGTGTCACGGCAGAAGGTGAGACTCCAGAAAGATCTTATTTGGATCTAAATTAGATTGAAATGTTGTTTCTGAATCTGAACTGTTCATACACGTTAGCTTTTGCTAGCATATTCTTATTCTCAAATATATATTTTCTTCATTAAATACAATAATAATGGTCAAATTGATCATTTCAATTTGAGCAAGAGGGCCCAGGGTTAAATATTTTAAATTGTTATAAAAGATGATTATATTTAAAACACAGTTTCAACAAGCTCTTTTTTGCCAGGGACAGTGGCTCGCCCCTATAATCCCAGCACTCTGGGAGACCAAGGTGAGAGGACCTTTGAGCCCAGGAGTTCAAGACCAGCCTGGGCAACGCAGTGAGACAGCCATCTCTACCCAAAAAAATAAAAATAAGAAGCCAAGTGTGGTGGCTTATGCCTGTTAACCCAGCACTTTGGGAGCCTGAGTCAGGAGGATCCCATGAACCCAGCAGTTCAAGACCAGTCTGGGCAACATAGCGAAAGCTTGTCTCTACAAAAAAATCAAAAAAAATTAGCCACATGTGGTGGTGCATGCTTGTAGTCCCAGCTACTTGGGAGACTGAGGCAGGCATATCATTTGAGCCCAGGAGGTTGAGGCTGTGGCGAGCCGTGATTGTGCCACTGCACTCCAGCCTGGGTGAGACCTCGACTCAATGAACATGCAAACAAATAAAAAGCTCTTTTTAACTCACTAATACCAAAGTACATATTGCATGGGGTGAAGGTTCAGTAAATATACTCAAAGTATATACCTCCTCCACTCTGGTACATGCCATCTTCACCCCACTTTCATGTGTGTCCTGATTTCTAAATATGCCTGTGCCTTTCTAAATATAATAGAATCTTATTTATAATCCTATTTCATTTAATTTTAAATTTAATTTAAATTAGACCCTATTTAATATCCAGAATGCCTGCTTTATTTTTAACTTTCTAGACACATAATAACTTCTTTGTGCAGCAAAACTGTATTTGGGCATTAAAAAAATAAAATATAAGCAGGAAAGGCGCCCACCCAGTGTTAATTTCACTATGCTTCGAATCTTATTACATATCAGATATTTGTAAATTTGATTATTTCCTAAATTATCAACCAAAATAAGTAAACCAGGTGATTCACAAGAGGTTTAGATGATGCATATGACATGATGGCACCAACAGAGCTGGCTCCTACCCAGTGGCTTGGACCTACCAGGGCTTGTTTTTGTCTGTCCACGAGTCAGTGACTATCATCAGGAGATATGTGGGAAGAACAGACACCCGAAAACAAAGCGCCCTGTGTCATGACCTCAGGGTCCTGAAACTGGAATGGCCACAGGACCACCTATTGAGCTCTGTGTGTGCTAAGCACACCCCGTCCTCTCCCTGGTTGGGAGGCTGGATCTTGAGTCAGCTTTTCTGGGTCAGAGCTCAGGCAGCCACCTCTACCACATGCTTACTGTGTGTCCTAGGGCAGGCGTACTTTACCTCTCTGTTCCTCTGGCACTGTGAGACCTGTGATAATGTCTACATGCCAGAGCTGTAGAGGGGTGTGGTGGGCTTGTGACAAAGCTAGCTGCTGGAATTATTGTTATTGTCATTGTCTGCAGTGATGTCCATTGCAGACTTTGCTCTCCCATTTTACAGGTTAGAAAAAGGGCTCTGAGGATTGAGCAACCCAAGGCCACATGGAGAGTTCATTCAGCACTGGAGTTAGAACTTCAACACTGGTCATTTTGGCCCCAAAAGATTTTCCCAGCACCAAGATGACACTCCAGGCAGCAACGTAACATCTCTTTTAGAAGCTTACTCTCAGCCCCCAAGATCTTACCTGAGAAGCTCATCCAACATGTGTTCACATCAGACAGATTCCTGTTTTATCCTGGGATCACTCCAGGCTCTTAGCCTCCTCCTCGATACATATTCCAGGTCTTCTGGATTATTCTAAATCAGACAGTGACCCCCTGGACTGGAGTGCTTTCTGAAGTTCCTTTCATTCATTCTTTCTATTTTTTTTTATTTTTTATTTTTTGGGTTTATTTTGAGTTGGAATCTCATTCTGTTGCCCTGAGGGCTGACGGGAGTACAGTGGCATAATCATGGCTCACTGTAGCCTTGACCTCCTAGGCTCAGGCAATCCTTCTGCCTTGGCCTCCCAAGTAGCTGGGACTACAGGCCATACCCGACTAAATTTTTGAAGTTTTGTAGAGACAAGGTCTCACTGTGTTACCCAGGCTGGTCTTGAACTCTTGGGCTCAAACAACCCTCTTGCCTCAGTCTCCCAAAGTGCTGGGATTACGGGCATGAGCCACCACACCTGGCCTTTTTTTCTTTCTTTTACTATTTATCCCCTTTGAAAACTTCTATTTATATTTATGCTTATGTTTATCAATATGTGCATTGTCACTCAAAAGTTGTACATATAAATTTTGGTAAAGAATGAGGAAATTATTTAAAAATCCTAATATAATGTTGATATCCTTATCAATATTATACAGCCATAGAAAACAGTAAATTAATCAGAGTGCATTTTTCTTCTAAAGGTTTAAAAGCATTGGAACTTGTTCTAGGGAGTAACAGAAGCATTTCTCTAAAGGAGACTAAATTGGACACTGTTGTTCATTTTTCCTTTGCACAGAAAGCACTTCAGTCCAGGAGGGGGTCACTGTCTGATTTAGAATAATCCAGAAGACCTGGAATATGTATCCATCAAATTTGATGACTAAACTAAATACAACGAGTCTTCCTTGGGGCACCCACAAGTGCTTCCTCTGCTTTGCAGATAATACTAACTAAGCCCTAAAGGCACCATCTAGGACACAGGAGAGCTGTCTGAGTAGCCAGGCCAGGTGGTAGGGAGGTGGGGGCGATGACAAAGTCGGCTGGCCAGCAGGGTGGGAAGGTCAGCCTGTTTGTATCCAGAGGTTTGGATTCTTGCTTATATGAGGCCACTGGGTAGACCTCTTCTTCCTTCTAGAACTAGCATAAACTGTCTGGAGTTCATGGATGCCTCCACTTTGCTCATGGATACTGTCCAACTCTGAACACGGCTTCCTTTCTTGCAGGGCGTGAAGTTGACGAGGCCAACAGTATAACAAAGGAACCACACCTTCTGCCATGATGTATATATGTACAGGATTGTACAGACACACAATTCTGAAGACTTGTACATGTGAATGTTGCTTCAATGCATATTTTATTTTTTTACACAAAAATATGATATACCTGTTTAAGTGCCTTAAAATATTTTGACAAGAGCATTTGTTCCAAAACATACTTTGTCGGTTACTGCCAGGGGTGGTACAATTTTGAGGATTTTTTTTTTCCTAGTGCTGGAAACAGTCATAGTAAGTGGCAAAAAAGCAAACATGCTTCCTCTGCACCAGCTTTTGTGCAATACAACTCGGTGATCGTTACTGTAATGTTTGAAATGAGGTCACACCATCAGGAAAATGCCCTTCTGATGACAGTGAAAATTTCCAAAGTCTGATTCACGCATACTTTGATTTACTGTGTGATTCTTTTTTTTCTTACAACTGTGACATGCCTCTTCCTTATCAACTCAGCAGGGGTCACGGATCGAATAGATGCTGAAAAACATAAGATACCTGCATTCCGTGCCATCATTTTCTAAGACATTCCTTCATATCATTTCCACACAGAAATTCCTCAGTCCCATTATAAGAGACTGAGGTGTTATACGTCTTAAATTTATTATAAGCTGCTTCAAAGAAAGGTCCTGGTGTTTGAGTTATGAGTAAATTACGTGAAGTTTTGAGTTAAATGATACAATTTGGTTTTCAGGGTCTTTAAATTATATCTTAATATGTTTTTCCTCTTTGTTTTTTAATTTTTTTCTTACCTGTTTTGCAACACACTTGCACACTTTTAACAGCCAAATATGAAACAAAAATGTTACAATTAGTTTGAAAGCAGCAGCAATTAATGATGGATTAAATTCACATTCCACAACTGAATTTTTCCAAACCAACATTTTTTCCTGTTACACGGAGGTGCTGGGCATTTTCCAAATTGCCCCTTTTAGCCAGAAGCAGCCTGTTACATCCTTGCATTAAGCACACTTAAGGCATTTGAGGCAATTTATTAATGAGAACTTCCTTGGCAGATTTGACAAATGTTTGCAACATTTTTTAAAAAGTTAAATCATATTGCTTTTAAGATTAAATGAAAATATAAAGGTCAGATGCAAACAAATGTTACATAGACACATTCTGTCTAACCAGATGGAAAGAAAATACAAAACCATTCATTAACCAAAATATCAAGTAAAATTAGTTCCCGATTGGGCATCAGCTTTCAAAGGAGTGTCCAATATTTGCTTCTGCTATGACTGCAAGAACTTTAACTGGACCCAAATAGAGAAGAAAGCAACATACAGAACTCAAGGACCATGTTTCTGTGTTTCCTGCACACCATCCTGTCACATCCTCTCTCCGTGTCCTCTCTTGATTTGACAGATGATATTGGCGTACTAGGTCTCAGAGAGGCCGCGCCATGTCCTCAGCAGCTGTTTTTGTTGTGTTGTTGTTATGCCCACAACAACAAAAGAAATCATTTCTTACAAACCCACCAAGGTTATCTATTATCTATCTATCTATTATTGTTACTACCAGCTCTTATCTTTTGACAATGTCATTAAATCTTATGTTAAGGTCAGTGCCAGACCCTGCCAAAATCTATGTTGAACAGGCTGTAGTATATACACTGTTATCAAGAATTTCGCTGTGTCTAAAACTACAGTAATTTTGCTTGATATTTTTGATGCTTATCTATGGAGCACAGAAAGGCTTTCATGTCTCGTTCCTACAAACCCTTTGAATTTCAGAGTAAATAGAAATGTCTGTCTGTCTGTCTGAGCTTTCATAAAAATCTTTCTCCTTAGCATTAGAGTACTGATTCTCTCCCCCGCAACTTATCTACCTCTGTTGTCTAACACCTATACTAGGTGTGTTTATGGGATAAAATTCAACTGAAAATGCTATGATAACATTTTATCTTTTGCTTTAAAAATGTGGGGTTTTTTTTCAAATAATCTTCTTTACATAGTGAACTTTATTGGCTTTAGTGATCTGCTTATGCCCATTTCTTTTTTTACACAAATGATGTGGCATATTTTTTCATAAGGTACAAAAAAATCAAAATTTATTTTTGATTCATGTTTATTGGGATTTAATTCATGCTTATTCAGAACTTAGAATATTTTGTTACGTTTATACACTTTCAAGCTATCTGTTTTATACATTCATTTTTGTCTCAATGTATTTATGAAAGAAATACATTAGATTATGTTTACTAATTTTTCCACCTGAGTTTTTTTTAATGACTGTTATAAAATTTAATTGTTTTTGAATGGGTGATAACGTTGATCTTTACATGTGTTTTTTTCTAAGTTTTAAAAATTTGGGGTGGATTTTTTTTTCAGTTCTTCCCTATTCTGTCTAAAACTAACACACCTCTGACTGATATTCCATGTTTCTTTATGCTAAATACCAAAACTTTTTCAAAAGGATTGGTTAAGTAATGAAGTGGATTATTTATGATAAATGGAAGATGAAAATAATTATATGATTAAACAAAGAGATGTTTCAGAAATCACAAGAGGAGCTGTGGCGTATTTTTCACATGATTCCAGATGCACTCATCATGCCTTCGGGTGACTTTAGACGTCTCTTCATTCGTTTCAGCACCATTATATCATTCATGATTGCATAGATGTACACTTCTTAATCTCCCCAGGCATTCATATCAGTACCTCCACCATACTATGATGTTAAAATCCAGAAGGAGCCCTTGCATTTTTTTATTAGAGATATATATCCATCCACATCAGTGTTGAGGACCAAAAGAGAAGCATATGTGAGACCAGTGTGGTAACTCATGCCTGTAATTCCAGCACTTTGGGAGGCTGAGGCAGGAGGATTGCTGGAACCCAGGAGTCCCAGAGCAACCTGGGCAGCATAGTGAGACCTGTTCTCTACAAAAAAATGAAAATGAAAAATACCTGGGCATGGTGACACATGCCTGTAGTTCCAGCTAGGGCAAGAGGGTGACCTGAGCTCAGGAAGTCAAGGCTGTAGTAGTGAACCATGATTGTGTCACTGCCCTCCAGCCTGAGACTCTGACTCAAAAAAAAAAAAAAAAAAAAGGATGCAGAATTTAGGTGATCTAGATTTTAGCTAAGCTGGTCATATCTTTGAGGAACAGGAAAGATGAAACCTTAGCATGCGTTTTCCAAACCCAGTGTCTCTTTGATGAGCAAGTTACCTTGTATAGAGTTTCATACTCTTGTGTTCATGTCTTTGCTGTCTTCTTGGCCTAGAAACCCTCTTCCCCCTGGAAGCCTTATGGAAATGTCACCTCTTACATGAGGCCTTCCTGGCTTCCTAGCCAGTGCCAGACTTGGTGCTGTCTTTGACATGTCCTTAGACCTTGTCCCCCAAATCTTCTGAAACCTTTGCAAAGTCTAATCATTAGATATACTTCTGTCTCCTCCAATGTGGGTACTCATTTTTGTTTTTCTACT